>NW_025573293.1:120000-146724 GCF_020424385.1 Procambarus clarkii
AGACATCACAGGAGCTATTATCCTAACAGGCACCAGGGATAAAGTCCCTGATGTGCCACCTGTTTTGTTTACTTGTGCCACCACTCGAGGAGCTCACCTGGAAGTAACTCCCCAATGAATGTTGAATCATTCATCCAGGGCCTTCCACAGGTTTGCTGTATATAGATCCTGCCCCAAGTTGACGATACCCGATAACGGGTCCAGCTTGGTGGCTGGTGAAGCATGCCTATTGTAGGTCTGGCACCACCCACTTGTTCAGACTGCCCTGAATCAATGGCAGTGATACTGGCAATTTTACCACCCAGAGCACTGTGGCACGGGTGTTCTACGAGAGGATAGTAGGGACAGTGAAACGCTGTCTAAGGAAAAAACTCTGAACTACCACAAAATAGATCTCCATGAACTCCAATCCGTTGTCACAGAAATTAATTCCCGAGTCAATAACTGACCACTGACTTACCTCTCTAACGACAACTCACAACACGAGCCTGTTAGTCCATCTCATCTGATGTATGGAGCATCTGTCACCCCTATTGCCTCCCTCACTGATGAAGAACGTAGAGATCCTTCACACATTGGGGAAAATAGTTAACCTCGGAGTTATAAACACCTGTCACAGGTAATCAGTCGGTTGAATGAATTTTGGACAAGGAAGAATTACCTGTTCTGCGTGAGTATCACAATGGGACTACCAACCCCTATAACCGAATTCACTTTCAACCATTACGATGTTGTTCTAATGGACAGCAACAGCTGCACGTTCAGAGTGGCTTATAGGTTGTATTGTTTCTGTTCACCCACACAGCCAGGGTACCTTGACGATAGTAAAAGTAAAGTGCAAAGGCACCACTAGCCCCAAGACATTGTAAAATTTGGCCGGAGAAGAGGTCGCCAAGTAACCTCCAATACTGGAAGTCCATCCTGTACGTACTGGTGCACAGGAGTGCAAACTAAAACTAAAACAATATTTAAAAAATTCTGAAAAAGAGTAATGAAGTGTTCGGCTAGTCCTAAACAGTGGGTTCCGATCCATGTTTCTTTTCCCTGGAATTATGTGGGAAATTTCCCACACAATATTTATTTATAGTTATTATATTTTACTTAACTAAATATACATCAGGAAAAGATAGTTTCTGTTGCTGTGTAGAACCATCAAAACAAAATTAAAGTTAAGTTTATCTTCAATAGGAAGAAATGTAAATAATTCCTCCACTCATTGTGGAGAAAATGTGACCGCCACGTCACAAACATGTAGAGTACAGAGCGTATTTGTGTCTATACATAAATATTTAATTCATAGAGTCTGGTTACGGTTTTCAGCATAAATTAACAAAATAAATAAAAGCTGAAATCATTTTAAAGAAAGTAAAATTTAAATACCTCTCCTCTGGGATTGTGATAAAATATATATGGGCAAGAGCGCTCCTTGACTGAGAAAGGAGACTCGCCATATTACACTTAACCCAAACGGAACACACTCTAAGGGAGTACCTAAGTAACAGAAGACAGCGAGTCACTGTGTGGGGTGAGGTCTCAGATTGGCGAGATGTCACCAGTGGGGTCTCGCAGAGTTCAGTCCTTGGACCCATACTGTTTCTTATATATATGTCAATGATTTCCCAGATGGTATAGAATCATTCCTCTCAATGTTTGCTTATGATGCAAAAATTATGAGGGAGATTAGACAATGGAAGACAGTATGAGACTACAAGATGACCTAGACAGACTGCATGAATGGTCCAACAAATGGCTACTAAAGTTCAACCCGAGTAAATGTAAGGTAATGAAACAAGGCCGTGGAAACAGGAGGCCAGACACAGGATACAGAATGGGAGATGAAGTCCTTCATGAAACGGACAGAGAGAGAAGGATCTAGGAGTTGATATCACACCAACCCTGTCTCCTGAAGCCCACATCAAAAGAATAACATCTGCGGCGTATGCGAGGTTGGCTAACATCAGAACTGCCTTCAGGAACCTGTGTAAGGAATCATTCAGAATCTTGTACACCACATATGTAAGACCAGTCCTGGAGTATGCGGCCCCAGCATAGAGCCCGTACCTTGTCAAGCACAAGGCAAAGCTTGAAAAAGTTCAGAGATATGCCACTAGACTAGTCCCAGAACTAAGAGGCATGGGTTACGAGGAAAGGCTGAGAGAAATGCACCTCACGACATTAGAAGACAGAAGAGTAAGGTGAGACATGATCACTACCTACAAAATTCTCAGAGGATTGACAGGGTAGATAAAGATAAACTCTTTAACACGGGTGGTATGCGAACAAGGGGACATAGGTGGAAACTGGGTACCCAAATGAGCCACAGGGACGTTAAAAAGAACTTTTTCAGTGTCAGAGTAGTTAACAAATGGAATTCATTAGGCAGTGATGTGGTGGAGGCTGACTCCATACAGAGTTTTAAACGTAGATATGATAGAGCCCAGTAGGCTCAGGAATCTGTACACCAGTTGATTGACAGTTGAGAGGCGGGACCATAGAGCCAAAGCTCAAACCCCGCAAGCACAATTAGGTGAGTACACTTGATGCAGGGCTGGAGTTTTGAAGAGTATTAAGGTTCTATGGTACACTCCGCTGATTGACCTCTTCTACAATAAGGGAAGTGCCTTGTTCCATTTCTGATAGTTATAGGGAGTGGCCCTTCTTAGTTTACCAGCCTGATATGGTTATGTGGCATGATCAACCAGCACTGATGGGTAAGTATTCCCGATAATAAATCACCCTAATTCGTGATTTAATAATTCAATAAATTTTCTATGCATTACTGCAATGTATATTGTAGGCAGGCTGGCGTCCAGACTGAGAGCAAGACCGTATAGCAAAGCAACGCCATAAATCCAAATTCTTAACTTAATTAACAGATTTTTTTAAGATTAGTTATTTATGGTTTTAAATATAATCCCCCCCCCCCCCCCCAAGTGTGTAAGGAATCAGTTGTGCAGACTGATTCAGTCCACTACTTTTAATAAAATAAACTTATAATGTAATTAAATATATGATTAACCAAAATTTAATAATTATTCATATAAAATTAAACTTATTAAATATTGCTCTCATATGTAAATTCCCACAGTCCTTCCTTGGTGTCCATGGGAAGAGGTGGGTCTGACTAAAGGTGTCCATGGGAAGAGGTGGGTCTGACTAAAGGTGTCCATGGGAAGAGGTGGGTCTGACTAAAGGTGTCCATGGGAAGAGGTGGGTCTGGTGTCCATGGGAAGAGGTGGGTCTGACTAAAGGTGTCCATGGGAAGAGGTGGGTCTGACTAAAGTGTCCATGGGAAGAGGTGGGTCTGACTAAAGGTGTCCATGGGAAGAGGTGGGTCTGACTAAAGTGTCCATGGGAAGAGGTGGGTCTGACTAAAGGTGTCCATGGGAAGAGGTGGGTCTGACTAAAGGTGTCCATGGGAAGAGGTGGGTCTGACTAAAGGTGTCCATGGGAAGAGGTGGGTCTGACTAAAGGTGCCCATGGGAAGAGGTGACTAAAGGTCTGACTAAAGGTGTCCATGGGAAGAGGTGGGTCTGACTAAAGGTGTCCATGGGAAGAGGTGGGTCTGACTAAAGGTGTCCATGGGAAGAGGTGGGTCTGACTAAAGGTGTCCATGGGAAGAGGTGGGTCTGACTAAAGGTGTCCATGGGAAGAGGTGGGTCTGACTAAAGGTGTCCATGGGAAGAGGTGGGTCTGACTAAAGGTGTCCATGGGAAGAGGTGGGTCTGACTAAAGGTGTCCATGGGAAGAGGTGGGTCTGACTAAAGGTGTCCATGGGAAGAGGTGGGTCTGACTAAAGGTGTCCATGGGAAGAGGTGGGTCTGACTAAAGGTGTCCATGGGAAGAGGTGGGTCTGACTAAAGGTGGGTGTCCATGGGAAGAGGTGGGTCTGACTAAAGGTGTCCATGGGAAGAGGTGGGTCTGACCATGGGAAGAGGTGGGTCTGACTAAAGGTCCATGAGAAGAGGTGGGTCTGACTAAAGGTGTCCACGGGAAGAGGTGGGTCTGACTAAAGTGTCCATGGGAAGAGGTGGGTCTGACTAAAGGTGTCAATGGGAAGAGATGGGTCTGACTAATGGTGTCCACGGGAAGAGGTGGGTCTGACTAAAGGTCCATGAGAAGAGGTGGGTCTGACTAAAGGTTCTGATACTCTAGCTTGCCAGAGTTAGTTGCAATTATTAATCTTATAAAAATGCAACATGTCTTTAGGGTTCCAAACTACTCCATACATACTGCTCTGTTTAACAATTCGTCCATCATATATTTAAGGCTCAGACACAACCAGATTAACCACTTGTGGTTACTGACCATCTTAACTCAAGGCTGCCTCCTATCTGCCCACCTCCCACCTTTCCCAACCTGCCTGTCAGCTAGCCTGCCATCCTGTCGGCCTACCTACCAGCCTGTCTGCCAGCTTACCTACTGTTCTGCCTACCATCCTACCAGCCTGCCTGTCTGCCGTTCTGGCAGCCTACCTACATGTCTGCCTGCCAGCCTGTTTGCCGTTCTCCCAACCTGCCTGTCGTCCTGCTAAATAGCCTGATATTAGGACAGACATTAAGCAGGTTAGCCTAATTTCCGTCCTGCCATCCTGGCTGCCATTCAGCCTGCTAACTTGTCTGCCGTCCTGCCTGCCATCTTACCATTCTGCCAGCTTCCCTGACCTCATGTCAGCCTGCCTGTGGGGAAATCTGGCTCTAGTTTAATACTGATAAAGTGTATAATTCTATAAATGCAAATAATAATAATTCTAAGATAGCTCGAAGGACCAGAATGCGTTGATAAATGAGAGAACCAGTGACTTATTGATCTCTATGATTATATGTAATAAATTCTAATATTCTATTCTGCAGTAACTAAATTCTATACAATCTAGAACCAGCTTCCCATGACACATCTTGGGGGTATTCTATGAGTTTAATCTCCTTGCAACATATATTATATGATAATAATAATGACAATATGTACACACATAGATAATGATAAAACTTGTAATGCAAAAATACTACTGCACGATAAAGATTAATAAGTAATCAATGCAATATAGTATGTATTGACTCTCAATAATTAAAAGGTACTATCTACAATGAAAACTGATTAAATCTCAGCTGTGACAGAGGGACGTAGGTGGAGTCCAGTCTCTACAACAGCCTGGAAACAGCTTGAGATAGTGATCCTTGGAACACGTGAGTACATGACAGTCACACGGTTTCTCAGTAGTTTTGCCCCAGGCTGCAATAATTAAATTCCATAATTTCCCCTCCAAATTAGTATTCACAGACATATATGCAATATCTAAATATTTGGAGGGGTAGAAACAGCACTTACATGGGGTTTATTTTATCGCCTGCAGCGTCACGACATTGCATCCATATTAATTATTATTAGAGCTTAAAATAATAATACAAAAGGTAAAAATGTCTGCCGAACTGGTGTCCATGATTCTGGTAAGCTGCGTCCTCAATCTGAAGCCGATGATGTACGGATGCTTGCTAGATTGCGGGATCAGTAAGGACCGCTTCAGAACACCGTACTGCCAGTTGATCAAAAATGGCGAGAGTTCCCTTCCCTCTCGGGACGCGCATGAACGATAGCTCTCAGTGGGGGCCCCGAGAATAAGTTATATTTAATTATATGAAGTTTAATAGGGAAGGAAGTGTTTATGACGAAAATTTACGTCATATATAAACGCATTATGTGGTAATATATTTTCTCGTAGTGCTACTCTGTTAATGTAGACTGCACAAATAAAACGACAATCCTTTGGAGGTGAAAATCATTTTAGATTATAATATTATTTACTGGAACAGCTATCAAGCTTGGTAAAGAAATTCCAGTAAACTGTTGTATACTAAATAAAGTAAACCTATTACTAAATAATTATCCTTGATAAAGGTAAGTAAATGGTTGGACTTCTATTACATCTATAGATATGTGGAAATTTATTCTCCGTGGGTGGCTGACGCAACACTGCCACAATTCTAGGAGAAATTACATGATGTTCCACATCCTAATGCAATGAATTCTGTGATACTAAACTACGGATTAGTAGTGTTAGTTAATTATTACGTTTAGTACAGGAAATACATCCCATTGTACTAAGGATTAGTAAATGAGTGTGAAGTGTGTGTATACAGGAAATACATCCTATTGTATTAGGGATGATGTTGGAAATTTCCAACAGTTATTCTCATCCCTAATACAACAGGATGTATTTCCTGTTGTATTAGGTATGAGTATTATTTCCTGTAATAATCCTTAATACAACAGGATGTATTTCCTGTATTAAGAGTAATAATTGACTAACACTACTAATACGTAGTTTAGTATTGTAGAATTTACTGTATTAGGTTGTGGAACATCATGTAATTTCTTCTAGAATTGCGTCACCCACGCACGGGGGATAAAATTTCCACATACCTGTAGATCTAACACCAATGTAACCATTTACTTTCCTTTATTAGGAATAATAATTTAGTAATAGGTTTACTTTTAGTATACAATAGTTTACTGGAATTTCTTTACCCAGCTTAATCGCTGTTCCAGTAAATCATATCATAATCTAACATCATTTCCACCACGAAGCCCGTATTGTTTTATTTGTGCCGTCTACATTAACTGACGTGCACTGTGAGAATTAAACATCACCACATAGAGAATTTATCTGAACCATCAAGAGTGTTCATACACGCCCCCTTCCCTATTTAGCGTTAATAAATAAATGTAATTTATGCTCGAATCCTCACGGCGAGCTATTGCGCATGCGCGACTTTGGGGAAGGAGGAGAGAGAGGACTCTCGCCATTACCAACAAGAAGCATGGTGTTATGGTGTTCCGTAAGCGGTCCGAAAAATCTGCTCATCCAGCCGGCATCCGAACATCCTTCGATGCCAGATTGAGGACGCAGCTTACCAGAATCACGGACACCAGTTCGGCAGGCATTTTACCTTTTATTAATATTTATAGAGCTCTTAAATATGATTAATATAGGTAGCCATGTCGTCACGCTGCGGGCGTACCCAAAATAACATGTAAGTGCAGTTCTTTCCCCTCCAAATATTTAGATATTAACTTATATGTGTGTAAATACTAGTTTGGGGTGGAAATTACGGAATTATCATTATTGCAGCATGGTGCAACACTCCTGAGGAAGCGTGTGACCGCCATACCCTCACGTGTGCTAAGTAACACTATCTCAAACAGTTTCCAGCCTGGCGTACAGTGGATTGCATCTACGTCCCCTGTCACAGCTGAGACATAAACAGTTTTCATTGTAGATAGTACCTTATTATTCAGAGTCCATATACATATATCTATATATCTGATACTGCCATTTATGCATTATTAATTTTCGCATTGCAGTAGTATTTTGCATTACATATTTTACTCATTACCTATGTGTGTGCATATTATAATTATTATCATTATTGCATAATATATGTTACACATAGATTAATCTTATAGAATACCCCCCAAAAATGTGACATGGGAGGCTGACTCTAGAATTATATAATTTACAGTCATTGCTTAATTAATAGAATTTATTTATATAATCATAGATCTATAAGTCACTGATTTTCTTATTTAATTACTCATTCTGGTCCTTCGAGCTATCTTAGAATTTATCATTATTTTACATTTAAAATTATACATTTTATTAGTATTATACTGGAGCCAGATTTCCCCACAGATGAGAATAACTGTTGGAAATTTCCAACACTGCCTGCCGTTCTGTCGACCATCAAAGCCTGTTTACCCTCCTGCAAGTGTGCCTGCAGTCCTGCCATCCTGCTAGCCTGCCTGCCATCATACCAGCGTGTCTCACAGACTGATCGCCAATCTTTCAGCTTCCTGCCTGACGTCCTACCAGCCTGTATGCCTTCCTTTCAGCCTACCTGCTGTATTGCCTGCAATCCAGTCAACTTTCCTGCATCTTGTCAACCTTACTGCCGTCCTGTCAACCATCCTGTCAACCAGTCTTCCGACCTGCCAGCCTGTTGCCGTTCTTCCTTCTCTCCTGCCAGCCTGCCTGCCAGCTTACCTGCCGTACTACTAGCCTGCCTGCCGTCATGACACACTGCTTGCCATGATATCAGTGTGCCTCACAGCCTGTCAGCCAATCTGCCAGCCTTCCTGCCAGTCTGCAGGACGTCTCGCCTGCCAGTTAATCTGCTGTCCTGCCAACCTGCCTCTCATCCTTCCCGCCTGAATCATGCCTCCCAGCCTGCTTGCAATCCTGCCTCCCAGACTCCATGCCATCCTGTCAACCTGCCTGCCATTTTGCAAACCTACCAGCCTGATTGTCATTCTGCTTCACCTCCTGCTTTTTGGCCATTCTGCAAGCCTGTCTTCCTTCCTGATGGCCTGCCTTCCAGATCGCTTGCCTCTGTCTGCCTTTCTGTCTCCCGGCCTATTATCTTGCCTTCCTGTCAGCCTGACTGCCTGCTTGCCTATTTTCTTGAATGTCGGGCTAGTTTACTGACTAACTTGCGTGGGGGCGACTGCTGGTGTGGGTGGAGTTGTACAATTTATTTAGATACTTCGTAATACAGGTGTTCACTTCTTTGTTTATCCATAGTTTACTGGGGCTTGCACCATATTCTCCAATTCTTTGTGCGCTGGGTGCAGTTTCTGCAGTGGGTGAGAGGTCTACGTGTGTATGAGTTCATCACACTTTTCTTGTATCAGTAGCGTCACTCACTGAGGCCATCCACACACACACACACACCTGATTGTTGGTGTCGTGTAGACGTCAGTAGTAAAGGTGGCGTCTCTGGTCTTGACGTATACGTCGAGGAGAGGGAATGCACAGTCGATACGAAGTTCATGTGTGAACTGAAGTACTGAGGACTCGGTAAAAATTGAAAGACTCATGGATCACAACCGCATGGAATGTAAAATGGGACAAATGGAAAAATTTTACATTGCTCATGTGTATCATGTAAATGGAAATTTGAAACCAAAATGCTCCGTAATCCCAAATATCAAAGTTAATGAGTTTTTTCAGGGTGGTTAATCCAATACTATAATACATAGTTTGAAAGTGAAGAGGCTACAGGCATTATTGTGTTGAAGACTATACATTCTCATATATAATGTACGAGAATCGGAGACCTACAAGTGAGTTTATTGCTTAACGTTAATTATCATTTCATCAGGGAATTTCCATCAGCACAATGGGATTTGAATTTTAGATTATTAAGGTCTGCCCTAATTGCACAATAAAGTTATGTAGACATACAAGTGTGAACAGATCACTACCAGTGTTTGGTTGATGTTATACTATGTAGCCAGCATTTGAGTAAGAATATATAATTATGTTGACCAAACCACACACTAGAAATTGAAGGGACGACGACGTTTCGGTCCGGCCTGGACCATTTTCAAGTACATTCACTTCCTTTCCTACCATCATCCTCTTCAGAAAAATATTCTTGTTTCTCTTCCTCCGCGCTCTACGCATCAGCGACCCTCAGGTTCTTGATTCTGAAATTTCCTTTATCTACAAATCATTCTCTCGCCTTGGTTACCCGTTTTATTTTATCAACTGTGTCTATTCTCAAGCTAAACGAAATTTCTTTCATCCTAAACCTACTTCCGACACAATTAGCACTGCTCTGCCTTCCCTTCATTTCTGAACTCAAAACTCCTACTAATACCTTTCGTCCTCTTGACATAAAGCTCGTCTTTCGACAAACTAACACTCTTCGTAGCAATCTAGTTCACACTGCTCCTCCTGCTTCTAATGCTGCTGGTGTCTACTCTATTCGCTGTTCGTTTTGTCCTCTCCAATACTTTGGTGAAACTGGCCGAACACTAAATGACAGACAAAAGGAACACAAAAGAAGAGTTAAGTCCGCAGACACAAACAATGTTCTCTTCTGTCATGTTAGAGATCCTAATCATCCTATTCATTGGTCTTCCTCTAAAATAATCTTTCCTACCTCTACACAGACGCCGTCTTGTCGAATCGGCTCTGATACACAACCTAGTCCTGGCTTTGTTGCTGTTGACTCTTCCCTTTCACAGTATGTACTCAAATGGTCTACACTTTCTAACAAACGTGACCTAACATAATCCTACCCTTCCTTTTATCTTTGTTTTTCTTTCTCTTACGATCCCTTTCTTATTCCTATTATTACACCCTTTATTACACCTTACCTTCCGTACCTTTTGCCTTGCTCTTATCTTCCTCTAAGATTTCCATCTCCTCATTTCTCTCTTGCCTACTTAATGCCCTTGCCTCCCGCGTCTCATCACAATCGACTTGATAATGGTCCAGGACGGACCGAAACGTCGTCGTCTCTTAAATTTCTAGTGAGTGGTTTGGTCAACATTTTTCAGCCACGTTATTATGACTCATCATCTGAATATATAATTATACATGAATAAATGGATCCAGATAATATGTGCATAGAGATAGAGATGTTATACTCACCTGACAATCACTGTAACGTCAGATTACAGGCCGAAGGCACAACTTGAGGATTCCTGAGGTCCCTTTCTGCCTCTTTAACTCAAACTTCAAGACATAGTCAGTAATGATTATAAATTGTCAGGTGAAGAGCATTGTAGTTGCATAAGTATATCAAGTTAATATTAGGGAGAGAGGTAAAGTGTTCAGTCAATCCCTCTTATACCGACCCAATAACAGGGATTTAAGTATCCATATGATGCAGACGAAGGGCTGCTCGCTGCTCCAGCCCATTCTCCCATACGTTTCTAACGTACTAAACTGATGAACTAAATTACCTGAAATTACCCTACACGAGGACCCACTAACAGAAAACAGAGTACGAACATTTTGCGAGCCGCTACGATTTATAGTGCTTCAGTTTTTGGCCTAAGTAACTCTATGTCAAATTCCGATGTAATTTTGGAGCAGCAAGCAACCCATTCCTTAACATTTTCTATGTTTACACATTTACCAGTGGTCATACTTATTAATAATTATCTTGATAACATAATTCTTTATAGTTTGATAATAAATTTAATGTGCTCATAATTGTGATTATTGTGCAGCATTGAATTGTGTCAAATGTGGAAAGATAAGACTGTTTTAAATTTCAAATAATACAAATCGTGTTTGTCGCGATTCAATTGTTGACTTTATTTTATTAACTTAGCTATCGTTCTGGTGTTAAAATTTCCAAATTCAAGATATTGTATTGTGTTGATATTATTTAATGGTAAAGCTTACTCTACAGTTATTTCTCCCTACCATGTGGAAAAATCTTTCCCTCATTAGAAACTTATAGAAAGAGTTTACAAGATTTTTGTCACTTATGCAGTTTCTCAAATTTTTATTGACAATAAAATTTTTATTACTTTATATAAAACAGTGGAAATATTTTTATCTTAAATTGTAACCCACTTATTGAATACTTGACCCTAAAACAATCATTTAACTTAAAGGTAAAAAGGGTAATTAATTGTTGGAGTAGTTGCCCAGTAGTACATGTTCTATATCTACTACTTCTATAGACAAACTGACTTTTAACTCTGGGAGGCAGTAAAGTTGCTAGCTTTCTCACTCCGTGTAGCCAAGTATACTTTAACAGACACGTGTAGCTAAAATAACAGGTAACATAGCATGTATTATATATACCTAATAACAATGAAACATCTCCAGGTATGTAGTATATTGGCACCCACGAAAAACCCGTTACAAAGTATAATATTTCTGAAATCAGTGGTATACATCCGTCCCTTTAAACCACAGCTGGAAATGTAGCAGAATTGCACCTTCAGCTGGTGTATGAAATTTCATGACAACTCTCTGTCGATCATTAAATTAAAGCTATATGGACATAGGGCACCTCTGTTCAATTACTTTATAACTCTTAAGGTATGGTAACTATGCTTACAAACTGCTTATGATCTATTACACTAATCTCTGTGAATCACAAGAAAAACTACAACCTAATGCATGAAGCATATCAAGACATTAGCCTAGTTTCTTGATACGTTATTACATAGACATATAACAGGATTTGTATGTTATTCCAAATTAGGTACTAACATTTCAAAATGCTGCCATCACAAATAAGAATTAACTAATACATTCAATTCCCCATGTAAACTTAACACATTACATGCCTACTGGTCAATTTGCATATGCTGACTGTTTACTTAATCATAAACTTTCATTTGCATACTTAACATGCCTCATGTGCTTTTGTAAGTAATCTGTTCTCATCTGGTGTGCAATTTCACCTACGTTAATGAGCCTTTGTTATTTTAAATTATGAAGAACAGCCTTGTTCATAACATGATAACACATACCTTGACGAGTTGGATAAGTTGAGGGCAGAGTAGATGGAAACAGGTAGGCAGTTGTCCGGTCAGCAGGTGATGGATCAGCAGGTGATGAGTCACCAGATGATGGATCAGCAGGCGATGGGTCAGCAGGTGATGGATCAGCAGGTGATGGGTCAGCAGATGATGGGTCAGCAGGTGATAGGTCAGCAGATGATGGATCAGCAGGTGATGAGTCATCAGATGCTGAATCTATTAGTATTTGGTCAACTCGTGCTGAAGTAGTTGATGCTGTATCAGCAGGTGCCATGTTAGCAGGCAGATGGTCAGTAGATAACGTTTCAACCGGCAAGATATCAGCAAGCACCGTGCCAACAGGCAGAGTGTTAGTAGGAACCATGTCAACAGTCACCATGCCATTAGGTACTGTGCCATCAGGCACCATATTAACAAGCTCGGTGTCAGCAGGGGCCGGGAGAGCCAGAGTGTCAGCAGGGGCCTGGAGAGCCAGAGTATCAGCAGGGGCCGGGAGAGCCAGAGTGTCAGCAGGGGCCTGGAGAGCCAGTGTCAGCAGGGACCGGGAGAGGCAGAGTATCAGCAGGGACCGGAAGAGGCAGGGTGTCAGCAGGGGCCGGGAGAGCCAGGGTGTGGACAAGAGACACCGTAGCAGCCATCACAATAAACAGCCGCAACACAGCAGAAGTCGTCACCAAACTCTGCCTCTTCCTCGCCCTGTTAATCCTGACTTTCTTGTTGTGTTGTTTCCTGTGGCCATTGTGGTGGTGTTGACTCATCTTTGGCTCTGGCCACAACTGCTGCTGCTGTAGAGTACTTATGGATGTGCAGCTTCTTCCTGTGATGCTGCTGCTGTTCTCAGGCACTGCTCTGTCGCCTGGTCTTGCTACAGCTGCTGTACTCATCAGATACTGCTGTTGCTCTTAACAATGTTTTCACTGTAAAAGAAAAAGAGATAAAATATTGCAATTAAAATCCAATTTGTATATCAATTGAAAATGCATAACGTATTGCAATGCAATAAGTTATGCATTTTATTAAAGTCTTTATTTCTGGGATAATTTGAACATTTCTTTGAATCAAGTTCCTCTTTGTACCATGACCATCCATAAATAGTACAGTTTTGCATCATGATCATCCCAGCCTGTCTGGCGAGTACATCTTTGTGCCGTGACCATCCAAACCTGCCTGGCGAGTACATCCTTGCATCATGGCCATCCAAACCTGCCTAGCGAGTACATCCTTGGATCATGGCCATCCAAACCTGCCTGGCGAGTACATCCTTGGATCATGGCCATCCAAACCTGCCTGGCGAGTACATCCTTGGATCATGGCCATCCAAACCTGCCTGGCGAGAGTACATCCTGCCTGGCGAGTACATCATCATGGCCATCCAAACCTGCCTGGCGAGTACATCCTTGGATCATGGCCATCCATCCAAACCTGCCTGCCTGGCGAGTACATCCTTGGATCATGGCCATCCAAACCTGCCTGGCGAGTACATCCTTGGATCATGGCCGTACATCCTTGCATCGTGGCCATCCAAACCTGCCTAGAGAGTACATCCTTGGATCATGACGATCCAAACCTGCCTAGCGAGTACATCCTTGGATCATGGCCATCCAAACCTGCCTGGCGACTATGTTGTATCCAGATTTTTTTTTAATTAGTTAGTCTCTCTTCCATATTGGTCTCCGAATGCATGATAAAACTGATGAGTTAGCCAAAGTGTTTGCTCATAAAGAAGGAATTGATTACCATCTTGGACTGCCTTTGAGCAGCCTGAGGGCAGTAATATTCCGGGAACATAAAAAAATCTTGTAGACTTGAGGCAAAGTGAAATTCACACCAGTTGCTCCATCTATCATTATTCTATTATGCAGGAAGAACCGCACGTCTATGGGTCATCCAATAAGGTAAGAAGACTTCTCGATGTTACCACTGATAGGCTTAGCTCGGCTACAAGTACCTCTGGGAGTTTGAAACATCTGCAGATGTAGATTTAACTAAATGTAAACTCTGTCAGCAGAACTACTCGCAATACTTTTCGTCATTATATAATGGAATGTGAAAAAATCGCGGAGTTCAGAGATAACACCTTCAACGGAGTCCAAGAAATGTGTAAGTACTTCATTCATAATGATGTACTGCCGGGAATCTTAGCGAAATATCCAAAATTTGTTTACTGTAGGGAAAGCATGCCCATGACTGTAAAACTGCCGCCCAGTTGGGTGGGTGTGGAGCAAGACTAGTAACTGTGTGACTCACCATAGATGTAGAGTGCCTTGTATAGTGACTGTTGTGAGCCTCTTGTTGAATCATTTGTGACATAAAATAGAGTATCGATATGTATATGTATTTGTGTAAATGTCTGTATATGTATGCACATGTGTATAAAACATTAACAATTGTTTAACTAGCTTCAACAAATTGTCACTTGTTTAGTTAACGAACTATGGGGTTCAGTTCCTGAATCTTTTATTTATTTATTTATGTATTTATTTATTTATTTATATATATACAAGAAAGTACATTGGGGGTTAACAGAGAACATAGAGTTTAAGTTGAAATTACATTCTTGTAAAGTCACTAGCATGCATAGCGTTTCGGGCAAGTCCTTAAACTAACCTTAGAGCAAATCCTTAAACTAACAGATAATTTTTAGAGAACTAACAGTAAAATTGACAAATAATGTTTAAAGGTACTTTACATCTTTACTTTACAAGTACAGATGATTTTAAGTAGAATAATAACAGTAAAATTGAGAGAAAGAAAGTTACAGGTACATTGCAAGAATTTTTGACACAAAAGCAGATTAGAATAATACACAATAATAACAATACACAATAATGAACAAGGATTATTAGGTACAATTCGGAAAACATCTCAGGGTTATACATTGGTTCACTGAAGCACAATATGAGGATCATTACAAGAAATAATGCAGTAGAATATGTACTCAATACAATAACCCTGATATCAGATGATCTAAGATCACAATGGTAAAAAATATGCCTTAGGTACAAAGAATGGGGGATTGGGTAGCACTAGAAACAGAGCGACGATAAAGCTCTAGGTAGAAGACTATGAAGATGAAATTAGGTACTTTTTGGTTTTATTTTTGAATAAGGCAAAAGTTGGACAGCTTTTCAATTCATTAGGGAGTGAGTTCCATAGACTAGGTCCCTATATTTGCATAGAGTGTTTACACAGATTTAGTTTGACTCTGGGGATATCAAAGATATATTTATGTCTGGTGTGGTGATTATGTGTTCTATTACATCTGTCCAGGAAGAGTTTCAGAACAGGGTTTGCACTTAAAAAAAGGGTTTTATAAATGTAATTGACACAAGAGAATGTATGGAGTGAATTTATGTTTAGCATGTTTAGGTATTTAAACAGGGGAACTGTGTGTTGTCTGAAAGCAGAGTTTGTTATTATCCTGAGAGCAGATTTCTGCTGGGTGGTGATGGGCTTGAGATAGTTTGCAGAGGTTGATCCCCAAGCACAGATACCATAGGTAAGATAGGGATAGATAAATGCATAATAGAGTGAAAGGAGAGCAGAGTAGGGTACATAATATCTAATCTTAGAGAGTATAGCAACTGTTTTAGAAACCTTTTTAGTTATGTGTTGTATGTGGGTGCTGAAGATGAGTCTCTTGTCTAGGTATAGGCCAAGGAACTTTCCATCATTTTTATTGCTAATGGGTGTCATTAGCATCATTATCTATCTGAAGCTGAATGGAATTTGTTGATTTGCTTCCAAATAAGATGTAGTAGGTCTTTTCTATGTTTAGTGTGAGTTTGTTGGTTGACATCCATAAGTGGACTTTTTTTAATTCATTGTTTACAACATTATTTAATATGAGTGGGTTGGTGTCAGAGTAGATGAGAGTAGTATCATCAGGAAACAAAATAGGTTTAAGCATGTTAGAGACATTATGCAGATCTTTGAGATATATAAGGAACAGGAGGGGTCCTTGGATGCTGCCTTGTGGCACCCCTATGGTTAGTGGTAGAGTAGAAGAGGTTACATCATTGATGGCTACATATTCGTGTCTGTCACTATGATAAGATCGGATATAGTTCAGGGCAAGGCCATGGATTCCATAATGATGGAGTTTAAGTAAGAGGTAGTTATGGTTAACAGTATCAAAAGCCTTTCTCAGGTCAATGAAGAGTCCAATCGGAAACTCACTTTTGTCAAGGGCTGAGTAGATCAAGTAAAGCAGACTAACAATTGCATCATTGGTACTCTATTGCAGCGGAAGCCAAACTGACAGGGACTTAGTGCATTGAATTTTACGATATAAGAGTAGAGCTGTTTGTAAATACTTTTTTCAAATATTTTGGATAATAAAAGAAGATTTGATATGGGTCTGTAATTATTTATATCTACCGTGTTACCTCCTTTATGAACTGGCGTTACTCTAGCTTTTTTAAGGATGTCAGGGAAGGTATGACACTAGAGATTTATTGAACAGCTAAGTTATGGGTGGTGCAAAGGTATGGGAGGCACTCTTGTATACCATCGTTGGTATTTCACTAATGTTCCCAGCTTTGTTTTTAGTGAGTGAATAATGGACACAACATCTGTAGGACTGATCGGTGAGAAGAGAAGAGAGTTTGGATAGTTACCTGAAAGATATGTGGTAACATGTGTCTGGGTGTGAGGGAATCTAGCCTCAGCAAGTTTTCCTAGTTTCTAGATAAGGCTAGTCGCTCTAGGGACTCTAGAAACTGAAGCTTTCAAACTAACATATACTTGTGGGGTGTTGAATGAAAGCTTATGTTAAGGACTGTCGTTTGGGCCTGGTTAGAGGCCTGTGATTGCTCTGTAGAGAGAATTACAGAAATTTCCCTGTTTCTGTGAAATAGGATGTGAGGTGAGAGTGAAGTGGTATGTGAGGTACTTCACTCTCAAACCGTTAGAGGTGGGGGGAAAGTGGGGTGACCGTTGCCCCCCCCCCCCCTCCCACCATGTGAGACAGTGCGCCCCTTGTCTTTAGGCCTCCTCCTCCTTGTGACGTCACGGGACGCCTGAGGGTGAGTGAGGCCTGTGATTGGGGTAGGCATGTCTGCTCCGAGCTGTGTTTTGGGCGCGAACAGCTGAGATTGGAAGCAGCATGAGGGAACAGTGCCGGCTTCGTGCTGATTGGTCAAGACAAAGTTGGGGGGGAGGTATGGGCATTTTGAGTTTCCTTAGCCCTCGAAATCGTCAGTTTGAGCCAGGTAGCAGGTGGACGAGCACGTAGCTGGGTGGAGGGGGGAGACTCCCCACCTCCAGCCCCGTTAATTGCGGACGTTACCGTGTTGTCCAGCAGGGATGGCACTCCTGCCATCCCGGGTTGTGTCTAGGACCAATTTTCGTGAAATTTGGGGCCGATGAGGTACGGAAGGACCAGTAAAATAGCCTCAGAGACAGTAGGCACCTATGAAGCAGCTGGCAGAGCCTTATGGTGTAACAGGTGGTTCAAATAACCTGTCTAGTGTTGATGGACAATTGGCGGAATACGGGCAGGGCCTCCTAGTGTAATTGTGTTGAGATTACAGGCCCCTGTTGGACTTTGAATTCCGCCAGGCGGCGTCAGTGTAGGGACGCCGCCGGCAATTGTCACCCCAGTGTAGAGCAAGGCAGGCTCTGGTTTGATGGAGTTGTTGGTGATTCCCCACCCACGTGTGTATGCCCAGGGGCCACCCTCAGGCCACCCGCGCGCCGGCTACCCCCCCCCCTCCCCCTCTCAGCTCGGGAGGGGCGCTGTGGGCCACGAGGTGGCCACATGCCTTGGCCACCCCCTTGGGCCACTTGGCCACTTTCCCGGGACAGCCTAGGGCCACATCTTGTTGACACACGAGGAGCAAGCTAAGTGTTGACAGCCAGTGAGGTAGTGTCCTGGGAAATGAGTGAATTAATGCGGGTACGTGAAATCAACTAGTATTGTAAAGATCTCAGTTCACTTGAGAATGAACAGGCTAGGGAAGCAGGAGGTGTCGTAAACGTCGTGCAAATTATACACATAAGTGTTATATATATATATATATATATATAATACACTCTATAGTAAATCACTTCTTTTCTACACCTTAAAAGTACGAAAATGAGTTTTGGAGAACTATATATTCCAATTAAGCCCTGATGCTAAGAAAATAGTTAGAGGGATAGAAGCCCTAAACCAGAAAATAATAAATACAGTATATATATATATATATATATATATATATATATATATATATATATATATATATATATATATATATATATATATATATATATATATATATATATATATATATATATATATATATATAAGTGTGTAGACTGACTCGAGTATGGACCGGTCAGTGTAGAGATTTACCATATAAGTGATCCAGCCTGTCGATTCTATATATAATCGTTCAGACTTGATTAATGCCATAGAGTACCGCATATAAATTGTATCATTAGAGGTAGGCAGGCCAGGTTGCAGGGATGTCAGTGGGTACCCTGAGGTCTGTGTAGTTAGTTACATTTACCTGATGATATAATTTTCATTGATTATGTGAATGCCATTTCTATATGTTCATTTGCATGTTTATGTACTGTGTTGTGTGGTGAGTCAGTAGATGTGATTGCTGACTGATGGCCTAATGATGTCATTAGCATGGGGGGTATGCTGATGGCATCATTATGTTGCAGGTTTGTGCAGTGTTGTTATCAGTTTATACGATATTATTGCCCTGGGAGCTGTGTTGAGGGTTTAAGGGACCTCTAGGATTATTCAGGGGAATTCACAGTACTTAATGAGAGCAGGCAGTTGATTGGTTAATTGCCTTGCTGAGGTAAGTGTGTGCTCACAGTAGTCCTTTGCAATGGTTGCAAGATAAGGGGGGGCAGTAATATTGGTATACTCTTGTGTGTTGCACAACCATGTGTCATTATTGTGTGGGCACAGTAATTAACGAGTTGCAGTAGCCGCAACCGTAAGTGGGCAGTGCATTTGTGTTGTTGCATGCCATTGTAGTGTGACCTATGTAAAACTGGGGTTACTTTGTTTCTTTAAGTTGTGTTGAGGACTTAATGATTCAGTGAGTTAATTAAGGGGTAGTTAACTGGATAAGGGATGCACACTTATTGTGGAGTGAGTGAGGGCTGTTATGAGAGAGAACAGCGTTGAGCTTGAGTGAGATACGTCTCGGGAGCAATTAATTGTCCGTGTGACAACTAATTGACCACTCTAGCTAATTATGTATTTAGCCTTCTCATCATGAATTCACGTAGTGGGAGAGGATCTGTCAGAGTCTGTCAGTATTTGTGTTAACGTAATTTGCTCGGGACTAGTTACCTTTCTGGGGTATAGCAATTAGTGGCTCATGTTAATTAGTGGAGTAATTAACGTCTGGAGGGCTCAGATGACTCGGTAAAGCGAGGTCATGGAGCTAGCATAAATTGTTGTATTAATCATATCCTGTCTGAGGACAGTGGATTCATGGCACATCTTGTTAATTAGGGGTAATTAACTCCTTTCCCGTGAATTCACAGTGTTTGATGAGACCTGCTTAGGCAGTGCGGAGTGAGACGTATTTATGGATGAATAATTATCGGTCCTGGTGACAGTTAATTAATTGCTCGGAGTTAATTGGGGTAATTAACACTCACTAGTAATTTTTTGACACAGACTGTTGAGAAGCTACCAAGTAAGGGTAGGCTTAGTTAACGTAACTCAATGGGGATGTAATTAGCGGTCCGTTTGACCTTCATTGAGGATTACTCACTGAATACTTGCAAGGAGTCAAGTGTGATGTAATATAAGTTTGAGTTATTGTTAACAAGAGAGACAAGTGTTAATGATTAACGTAGAGTATCATCATGTTGTCTAGTGTGAGACAATTGTTTGTGATTACCGTAGTACTTTGTTGCTGACTGCTGCGATCAGTCAATTAACGTAATTAATCACTTAAGGCAATTTCTTTTGGTTGTCGTCTGGTGACGAGAGTAGAGTAATCTAGGGATTTGTGGAGCTGTGTCCCAGAATCCCGCCTTGCTTGTCTTTGGTACTGTTTACAATGAAACTCCTTGTAGGGAGTTGCAAAGAGTGTTCACACTGGGTTGTGATAGGGGGAGTCACTGTTGGACTACCCGCCTAGTTACGTGGGTCTCTCCTGGGGGGGGGGGGAAGGACCCCTAAGCTTGTGATTATAGTAGCTGTCAGGGAAACCGAGACACTATTGATTGCATGCTTGTGTCTTCAGTGGATATCCTTCATTTGTTCAGTTAGTTCATGTTGTCAGCTCGAAGTGTCAGCAAGATGGAGCCTGCTGTCACTTCTCGAGGGGCTGTTGAATAGCTGTGTTGCAAATGCCACTTGATGGACAATAGCGTAACCATTCGCTGTGGTGTAACTTAGTCTGTGATATTTTTCTTTGATTTGCAATATTGCGTCATCAGTGGGCACACCTGTGTTCAGGTTAGTTCAGTATGCAGCCTCACAGCAAGGGTTGCTATTTAGCTGTTTGTTATCGTGCCACTGGATGGACATTAACGTAACGTAAACTCGGTAATATAGTAGTTAGTCTCTTGTTATTAATAAATTGTTATGTTATAGAAAACGGTCTTTGTTGTCAACCCTTCAACCATATTATTCCACCATATTTCTGCATATTACGATTAAATGTTGATGTGATCTTGATATGACGGCTGTTCTTGGGAATTCGTATTCCAATTCATAGCGCCACATCAAATATAAATATTTGATTGTGAAAACCCGTCGGTTACCCTTTATTATTTTTAACGTCCTGTTTAACTAGGAGGAGCCAGCGGCCTATTGTGGACAGGTTTTCACCCCTAGTGGTGGAGGCCTGGCGGTTTGTTCCCGCTTTTCCTTTTTCTATTGGACTCATGCTTAACTGCCGTGAGCAGCCTTTAAACTTGTAGTCCACCTCCTAAGGGAGGTAGGCGTAGAAAAAATCTCACAACTGGCGCCCAACGTGGGGCTATGCAACTTGGGTTCGAGCCCATGAAGTGCAGTCTTATTGATTTTTAAAGTAACATATGATATCGTTGCAGAACATTGTGGAACAGTATTGTTGGAGGTATGTTTTGTGCACGGTTGTCACACTTGGGTACACACACCACACACACACTGTATGAAAGAGGTATTTCATGGTAGATATGGGGAAATCTGTCTGGCTTTTTGGGGCTGCTAGCTAGTGAACATTGACACACTCATTGGTGAGAGGTGTCAGCTCAGCAGCAGGTGTCATGGACACCAAGCCAGCGTGCAACAGTGGTTGCAAAGGTGCACTCAGGATCTACCTGAGGTGCAAGACACCACCTACCTTAGGGTAGACGAAGCTTCTAGAAGTGATCTCAAGAGTGAGAGGTCTTATTGGACGACACTGTAGTTGTCAAGGGTGTCATAGGAGTGTAGTTGTTATTACACAGATGGATCTTAGTGGGAGGTCGCGCCACCAGCTAAGGATCCGAGTACACTTCTTTAGAAAGGGGAGTAATTCACCTGTAGTTAGACAGGTGATGGAATTTCTTGCCAGAGTGGGGACTGTACAACCCCCAGGAAGAATTCATGGTAGTCACTAGAGAGGTTGAGCAGAGGCTCCCGTTTGCAGAGGTGACAACAAGGCCGAGTTCGAGCCTGAAGGTGAGAGCGCAGCAAGTCAGTGCTGGCTCAAGTGCAGATTGCAAGGAGGCAATCTCACACAGGGAAGGGAAGCCAAACCCACCCTAGTGCACTTAACCCGGTGACAAGGTATGAAGGTAAAGATGCCTAGCTTGGCAGTTCTGAGAAAGACGATTCGATGATTGCATACATCGATCGCCTTTTGAAGAAAGGCTGCCAATGCAAGATGGCGAAGGTCATTTTGGGCTGGTGATTTTCCATGGTTCAGATCCCCAGCAGCATAATGATTTTGTTCTTTAAGGATTGTCTTGGTAAAGGGTTATAGTAGATCTGCAGAGGGAATGCTGATCACATTCCAAGTTAGATCCAGGGAGAAATGGACAAGGGAGTTTGACAGATGTCAACAGTTTCGCTTGAGTCTTTGTTAGAGTAGCGAGACCTAGGCGAAGCAAGGGAGGGACCCCAAGCTCAGTAGGGTGAGTGTAGGTGCTTGTAGACGAGGTTTTCTCCCAGATAGTTCAGTCGGTAGAGCAAGACCGGCTGGTGTTGGGCAGTTGGACAGTGAGAGTGATCCTGTCAACTTGTTGCAATGTCAGGTGGAGAACTGACAGTAAGTCCTTTGTAGGCTGAGGGGAGTGTAGAAGTGATTCACCGGTAAGGCCACACCAATGTGTTGCACATGTGTCCAGTATGACACAGACCGAGGATGGAAATGGGAGGTTCAGTGATGGAAATGGTTGCGAGGTGTTGAACCGGCCAGGACCAGAGCTGGAGCCGAACATGTTGCCACTCCAAGGTTGGGCAGCACCACCAAGGTGATCCGGTGGTAGTGCACAGAGACTCTCAGGCCAGGGATGTATAGGAAACAGAGTTTCACACTCCACACTTGTTTAGCTAGTACACCTGTTGGGCAGGTGTGTGCAGAAAAACTAGCAGGTGTTTTGAATGTATTTTCCTTGCAGGAAAATATATTCTTTAGTGGGAGGTAGTGTGAGGGAATCTAGATCCCCTCAGCTAGTTTTCCTAGTTTCTAGATTAGGCTAGTCGCTCTAGGGACTCTAGAAACTGAAGCTTTCAAACTAACATATACTTGTGAGGTGTTGAATGAAAGCTTATGTTAAGGACTGTCGTTTGGGCCTGGTTAGAGGCCTGTGATTGCTCTGTAGAGAGAATTACATAAATTTTCCTGTTTCTGTGAAATAGGATGTGAGGTGAGAGTGAAGTGATATGTGAGGCACTTCACTCTAAACCGTTGGAGGTGGGGGGATAGTGGGGTGACCGTTGCCCCCCCCCTCCCACCATGTGAGACAGTGCGCCCCTTGTCTTTAGGCCTCCCCCTCCTTGTGACGTCACAGGACGCCTGAGGGTGAGTGAGGCCTGTGATTGGGGTAGGCATGTCTGCTCCGAGCTGTGTTTTGGGCGCGAACAGCTGTGATTGGAAGCGGCATGAGGGAACAGTGCCGGCTTCGTGCTGATTGGTCAAGACAAAGTAGGGGGGGAGGTATGGGCATTTTGAGTTTCCTTAGCCCGCGAAATTGTCAGTTTGAGCCGGGTAGCAGGTGGACGAGCACGTAGCTGGGTGGAGGGGGGAGTTTCCCCCCCTCCACTTCCATTAATCGCGGACGTTACCGTGTTGTCCAGCAGGGATGGCACTCCTGCCATCCCGGGTTGTGTCTAGGCCCAATTTTCGTGAAATTTGGGGCCGATGAGGTACGAAAGGACCAGTAAAATAGCCTCAGAGACAGTAGGCACCTATGAAGCAGCTGGCAGAGCCTCATGGTGTAACAGGTGGTTCAAATAACCTGTCTAGTGTTGATGGACAATTGACGGAATACGGGCAGGGCCTCCTAGTGTAATTGTGGTGAGATTACAGGCCCCGGTTGGAGTTTGAATTCCGCCAGGCGGCGTCAGTGTGGGGACGTCGCCGGGCATTGTCACCCCAGTGCAGAGCAAGGCAGGCTCTGGTTTGATGGAGTTGTTGGTGATTCCCGATCCACGTGTGTATGCCCGGGGGCCACCCTCAGGTCATCCCTAGGCCACCGGCGCGCCGGCTACCACTCCCCACTTCTCAGCTTGGGAAGAGTGCTGTGGGCCACGCGGTGGCCACATGGCTTGGCCCCCCCCTTTGGGCCACTTGGCCACTTTCCCGGGACAGCCTAGGGCCACATCCTGTCGCCGCACGAGGAGCAAGCTAAGTGTTGACAGCCAGTGAGGTAGTGACCTGGGAAATGAGTGAAATTAAAGGAAAACATGAGTACAATAGTCAGTGTAACAGTGTCTCAGTATTAGTGGAAATTCAAGGTAAAGCTGTGTTGTCCCATAGCCCTGCCAGGCTAGGGAAGCAGCTGAGAGACAGCTGTCTGTAGCACGTCCAGGTGACTGGTTGAGAGTACCTGGAGATAGATGTTGTACACGACCACACTGTAGTATATATATATATATATATATATATATATATATATATATATATATATATATATATATATATATATATATAAGTGTGTAGACTGACTTGAGTATGGACCGGTCAGTGTAGAGATTTACCATATAAGTGATCCAGCCTGTCGATTCTATATATAATCGTTCAGACTTGATTAATGCCATAGAGTACCGCATATAAATTGTATCATTAGAGTTAGGCAGGCCAGGTTGCAGGGATGTCAGTGGGTACCCTGAGGTCTGTGTAGTTAGTTACATTTACCTAATGATATAATTTTCATTGATTATGTGAATGCCATTTCTATATGTTCATTTGCATGTTTATGTACTGTGTTGTGTGGTGAGTCAGTAGATGTGATTGCTGACTGATTGCCTAATGATGTCATTAGCATGAGGGGTATGCTGACGGCATCATTATGTTGCAGGTTTGTGCAGTGTTGTTATCATTTTATACGATAGTATTGCCCTGGGAGCTGTGTTGAGGGTTTAAGGGACCTCTAGGATTATTCAGGGGAATTCATAGTACTTAGTGAGAGCAGGCAGTTGATTTGTTAATTGCCTTGCTGAGGTAAGTGTGTGCTCACAGTAGTCCTTTGCAACGATTGCAAGATAAGGGGGGGGGGGCAGTAATATTGGTATACTCTTGTGTGTTGCACAACCGTGTGTCATTATTGTGTGGGCACAGTAATTAACGAGTTGCAGTAGCCGCAACCGTATGTGGGCAGTGCATTTGTGTTGTTGCATGCCATTGTAGTGTGACCTATGTAACACTGGGATTACGTTGTTTCTTTAAGTTGTGTTGAGGACTTAAGGATTCAGTGAGTTAATTAAGTAAGGGGTAGTTAACTGGATATGGGGTGCACACTTATTGTGGAGTGAGTGAGGGCTGTTATGAGAGAGAACAGCGTTGAGCTTGAGTGAGATACGTCTCGGGAGCAATTAATTGTCCGTGTGATAACTAATTGACCACTCTAGCTAATTATGTAATTAGCCTTCTCATCATGAATTCACGTAGTGGGAGAGGATCTGTCAGAGTCTGTCAGTATTTGTGTTAACGTAATTTGCTCAAAACTAATTACCTTTCTGGGGAATAGCAATTAGTGGCTCATGTTAAATACTGGAGTAATTAACGTCTGGAGGGCTCAGATGACTCGGTAAAGCGAGGTCATGGAGCTAGCATAAATTGTTGTATTAATCATATCCTGTATGAGGACAGTGGATTAATGGCACTCTTGTTAATTAGGGGTAATTAACTCCTTTCCCGTGAATTCACAGTGTTTGATGAGACCTGCTTAGGCAGTGCGGAGTGAGACGTATTTATGGATGATTAATTATCGGTCCTGGTGACAGTTAATTAATTGCTCGGAGTTAATTGGGGTAATTAACACTCACTAGTAATTTTTTGACACAGACTGTTGAGAAGCTACCAAGTAAGGGTAGGCTTAGTTAACGTAACTCAATGGGGATGTAATTAGTGGTCCGTTTGACCTTAATTGAGGATTACTCACTGAATACTTGCAAGGAGTCAAGTGTGATGTAATATAAGTTTGAGTTATTGTTAACAAGAGAGACAAGTGTTAATGATTAACGTAGAGTATCATCATGTTGTTGTCTAGTGTGAGACAATTGTTTGTGATTACCGTAGTACTTTGTTGCTGACTGCTGCGATCAGTCAATTAACATAATTAATCACTTAAGGCAATTTCTTTTGGTTGTCGTCTGGTGACGAGAGTAGAGTAATCTAGGGATTTGTGGAGTTGTGTCCCAGAATCCCGCCTTGCTTGTCTTTGGTACTGTTTACAATGCAACTCCTTGTAGGGAGTTGCAAAGTGTTCACACTGGGTTGTGATAGGAGGAGTCACTGTTGGACTACCCGCCTAGTTTCGTGGGTCTCTCCTGGGGGGGCGGAAGGACCCCTAAGCTTGTGATTATAGTAGCTGTCAGGGAAACCGAGACACTATTGATTGCATGCTTGTGTCTTCAGTGGATATCCTTCATTTGTTCAGTTAGTTCATGTTGTCAGCTCGAAGTGTCAGCAAGATGGAGCCTGCTGTCACTTCTCGAGGGGCTGTTAAATAGCTGTGTTGCAAATGCCACTTGATGGACAATAACGTAACCATTCGCTGTGGTGTAACTTAGTCTGTGATATTTTTCTTTGATTTGCAATATTGCGTCATCAGTGGGCACACATGTGTTCAGGTTAGTTCAGTATGCAGCCGCACAGCAAAGGTTGCTATTTAACTGATTGTTATCGTGCCACTGGATGGACATTAACGTAACGTAAACTCGGTAATGTAGTAGTTAGTCTCTTGTTATCAATAAATTGTTATGTTATAGAAAACGGTCTTTGATGTCAACCCTTCAACCATATTATTCCACCATATTTCTGCATATTA
>NW_025573294.1:0-87500 GCF_020424385.1 Procambarus clarkii
TGAGTATCTGGCTGAGGAAGGGTTAATGAACTCGAGGAGCGGCACAGAAAACAAAAGGCTGGCTTTCCGTTAGGGAAACTACGAGGAGATAAGAAGATTCCTAACAGATATAACATGGGTAACAGAGCTCAGGGGTAAGACGGCCCAAGACTATATCAGACTGGACCACATCACGCAGAAGTACAAGGGGGCAGCAAACAAGTTTGTCCCAGTCCAAAAGGAAGACAACGACATGAAGATGAGAAACCCATGGTTGAATCAGAGATGTAGACTAGCTAAGCAGCAAAGTAAAAGGGTATGGAGAAACTATAGGAATAACAGGATACTTGGGAGCAGAGAAAGATACCAGAGTGCCAGGAATGAATATGTCAGGATGAGAAGAGAGGCAGAAAGACAATACGAAAATGACATCACGAGCAAGGCAAAGACTCGGCCTAAATTGCTGCACAGCCACATAAGGAGAAAAACAACAGTTTTTGATTTTTTTTCTATCACAGACGTGGCCACACAGTTACAATACTAACCAGCCAACCTGTCCTCTTAAAAAGAACGTCGGTTTTGGTCGTTTGCCTGTATGGCCGAATTTGGACGTAATTTGAAAATGAAAAAAAAATTAAAATAAATTTGGGATTTTTTTTTCAACAACAGTAAGTTACTGTTGGGTCCTCTGATAGGTTAGGTGGGCAGGAAATTCTCATTAAGTTTCAAAACGTTATGAAAAACGTTAATTTAAAGTGCCCTCTCATAACCTCTGCGCGTACGCCGGACAACTCAAACAGAAAACGGAAGAGAACGTCACTTTTATGAGTCGATTTCATTTCAAATTATGTCCAAATTTAGCCATATCGCGCATACGAGCCAAAAGTGACGTTATTTTTAAGAGGACGGGTTGAACCAGCATATATACATTTTCTTCTGTCCTCCATGGACGGGGTTAGAGATGTGTTAAACATATAGTTCAAGGGTTTATTGAACCCTTCATCAACCAGAGAAGGTGATTTGGTGCTTTTAAAATGCTAAGCTAACCTACACACGTAGATACATAGATACACAGATTTACGTATGCCCTACATAAAGTGTTCGATGTGTCCTTTACATAGTGTCATTAATGTGCATTTACAAAGGTGAAATGTAATTCTGATCAGCTTTCATATATACTTTATACACATACATATACATACACACACACATGTATTCACATACATTTGTCTCTTTTACTCTGACAGGTTGAGATAGCTGATAGAGAAACTATTGTGCAATTAAGCACTTAATTACTGAAGGTGATTAAGGTGCTTTTAAAAGCTCAGGTTATATAGTTACATCAAATACATACATTGTATAATTGATACATTACATGGTTAATCTTGGGTAGTTACATCAAATATTTTGATGATATGATGAGGAGGATGCACACGCACAGTTCACATATATATATATATATATTCTGTATATATGCAGAAACAGCACAGGTCCAAGAACTGACCCCTGCTGGACTCCACTTGTGACGTCTCGCCAATCTGAGACCTCACCCCTCACACAGACTCGTTGTCTCCTGTTGCTTAGGTACTCCTCTGTCCACCGGAGTACCTTCCCTTTCACTCCAGCCTGAATCTCCAACTTTCGCACTAGCCTCTTGTGTGGGACTGTATCAAGGGCTTGCTGATAATCCAAAAAAATGCAATCTGCCCACCCTTCTCTTTTTTGTCTTATTTTTGTGGCCTAGTCGTAGAATTCAAGTAACCCTGTGAGGCAGGACCTGCCATCCCTGAATCCATGTTGATGCTGTGTTACAAAGTTCTTTCGCTCCAGGTGCTCCACTAGCTTTCTTCGCACAATCTTCTCCATCTGCTTGCATGGTATGCAGGTTAGGGACACTGGCCTGTAATTCAGTGCCTCCTGTCCATCCCCTTTCTTGTATATCGGGACTACGTTAGCTGCTTTCCAAATTTCTGGCAGGTTCCCCTGTTGTCAGTGATTTGTTATACACTATGGAGAGTGGGAGGCACAGTTCTTCTGCCTGTGTGTGTGTGTGTGTGTGTGGGAGGGAAAGCGTCATGGCGTCTGGTGGAGGTTCGCGCAGCGTCTCTCCTGCAAATATTGACGATACCTTAGAGGACACTGGGGAACCACTGTTGCATACCACACATTTAGATCATGAACATCACCCGGTCTTAGAAGAGGATCTAGATGGAGTTTTCCTAGACAGCAAACATCACAGCAAGGCAAACAGATTGGAGGCGAAACGCCGCCAACTTACAGAGGTAAACAGAGACCATGCCGGCACCACGCGGCCTCAGTATCAACCTCCACAGCTCAACCAAGGTAGGCTAAGTTCTTCTGATTTGCAAACTTTCATCATTGCCTTTGATGGCGAAGAGGAAAATGTGTTCAGAAATAGCCGAGCACAAAGTATCTTATATAATGCCATTCCCAAGATATTCGGGATCGATGTGCACAATATGAGACCAAATAAACAGAAAAACCTGATCGCAGTGGACCACAAACATGGCGAAGAACTAAACCTTTCAGACATTACTGACATCTGTGGCCACAAAGTCAACTGCTACAAACCACTTGGGGACCGATTAACAAAATATGTAATCCGACATGTTGTAGACATCAGTGTAGACGACATCAAAGCACAACTTGAGACACATGACATCCCGATCCATGGAATCAAAAAATTTATGCGAAGAACAGACGGAGAACTGAGTGATACAGGCACTGCTCTGCTTACCTTTCTAGACTACATCCCCCCTGAGAGGATTTGGTTAAATGGCTTCCTCCATAAACTAGAGGTGTATATACCACGTCCCACTCAGTGTTTTAAATGTAAAGGTTTTAACCATACCTGGAAAGGCTGCACCAAAGACATTAAATGTGGGAAATGCTCTGGTTCCCATTACACGCAAGATTGTACATCAGATACACTCACCTGCTCAAACTGTGGTGGCGACCACGACATTACATTCAAACAATGTCCCTCATACATAGCAGCAGCAGCAAAAACTAAGGTTCTCCCTACCAACAACCTGCTATACAGTAGTGCACTGAAACAACCAAACACAGCCCATCATCAAACACTACCTCACACTCAAACACAGCCTTTGCTTGTACCTGATATATCTGTCACCGACACTCCCACAACCCCAGGGTCCAACCATCCCTCACAAAATGCACAACTGAATCCTGATCTTGTTGAAACTCTTGTCACTCGCATTGAAAATGATCTTGTTGAAACTGTTGTCACGCGCATTGAAAATGCACTAGAAAAGACGCTGGACCGACTGCTAACTAAATTCTTTACACAAGTAACACAACCCACTCCTGAGGCTGACCCAAAAGACATCCCATCAACAGCTACAGACACTGACATCCGCCCAAACAAAGCCACCATTGCTGGACACACATTGTTTGAACAGATGATAGAAAAACTAATAAATAACTCCCTAGCACGCCTTACCAAAATCATTCCACAGGCTGACTTGCCACAAACCCAAACCGCCAGTACCAAGAGTAAGGCACAGCCCACATCCACATCTAGGTATCCAACACGTACTACTACTGGCATGCCAAGGAAAACAGACACATCCATAACCCACACATCCTAAATGGCTCCCCTAACATTCATGACTTGGAACGCAAAAAGCATTAAAACATCTCTCACAGAACTTAAACAATTCCTTTACTCATCCAAACCGGACTTAGCTTTCATAACCGAATCCTGGCTCACCCCTAAACAAAATCCTATTTTTAAAAACTTTCAGATGCAGAGACTGGACAGACCAAACCGTATGGGTGGTGGTATTTTCCTCCTAACACGGAGTAACATGACATGTAAACCTGTAACGCTTACACATTTTGTAAATGGTAAGCTAGAAATTTTAGCATGCCTAATACCCTACAATGGTACACACATATCCTTTCTGGGTATATACAACCCTGGTGGCACAATAAATTTAAATGAACTAGAATTCTATCTAAACCAACTACGGCAACCGATCATTGTTACAGGTGATCTCAATGCAAACCACCCCACATGGAGTAGAGGTACCCAAAATACTGCAGACACCGATTTGTACAACTACTTAGACACTACACCATATATTCTTCTTTCGCCGCCCTACCTTCCAACCTACTATAACTACAGAACCAATTATGAAGCCTCACTGGACATCTGCTTTGGCTCTGCACACTTTCAACAAGAACTACAGTTTCATACTGGACCAGATATTGGAAGTGACCACAAATCCCTCATTATAAAATTTACTAACTTTCAGCCACCAACCCACCCCCTAACGCTCCCCAAGTGGAACATTAAGAAACTAGATAAGAAAAAATGGGCTGATACTGTCTGTCTCCCAGATACAGACGATGTAGACCCCAACACGCGACTGTCCACAATCACCTCGGCCATAAATTGTGCAGCCACCCAAATGCTCAAGAAAACTTCAGGACATAGGTCCAACAAACCACTTAAACCGTGGTGGAACGCGGAATGTGCACGAACAGTCGCTTTACGCCGACGAGCCATACAAAAACAAAGACGTCAACCCTCCCTACAGAACTGGGTTAATCTCCGGCGGGCTACAGCAGAAGCCAAAAAAACCATACTGTCAGCAAAGCGAGCATCATGGGCAAAATTTTGTGATAGCCTCACACCCACTACGCCACATTCAAAAGTCTGGGCTACATTTAACAGCATTAAAGGTCGCCCAACATTCCCTTCGTTCCCCCTGACGATCAACGGTTCACTCTGTCAAACACCTCAGGAGCGTGCAAATGTTCTTGCTGAATGTCTTAAAGTTACCCTCTCAACACCCTTCTTTCATGCCCAAGAACTCCCCCTCAGACAAGAAATTGACCGTGCCATACTGCTACCCATGCCTGGCGTCGACAACATATACACCTTAAGCGAGCTACAATTAGCCTTAACCCGCCTACCTCTTGGCAAGGCACCTGGAGAGGATGGAATTCCATATGAACTCATAAAACATCTCCCATCAACTGCACATAGTACTCTCCTAAACTATTACAACCTATGCTGGACTCACGGAAATATTCCCTCACAATGGCAGACCAGTATTATTCTTCCGTTCCTTAAACCAGGAAAAGACCCATCCCAACCTGCGTCATATAGGCCTATTTCCCTACTATCATGCCTCAGTAAAGTCATAGAAAGACTAGTACATACTCGCCTCCAATGGTATCTAGAATATAATAATATTATACCGTCACTCCAAGCTGGATTTCGACCGCAATGCTCCACACTTGATCAAATACTTTGCCTTGAACATGAAATCCGCACCTCTCTCAGAAGCAGTAAATATTGTCTTGTTGTCTACTTAGACCTCAAAGGAGCTTTTGATAGCATTCCTCATACTTGCCTCCTCGCAAAGCTTGCGCGTTTAGGCGTACAGGGAAGATTACTTTTATGGTTAAAATCTTATCTTACGAACAGGACCTCTAAACCCTGGAAACACAAACCGAAACTGTCTCTATTTTCCGCTTGTAACAACTTGTAATCAAGTTGTTACATCTTGGCTTAATGTGTTTATGACGTATTGGAACGTTGTTACAACTTGATATATTGGTTGTTATAACTGGTTAGGTGGTGTTAAAACTTGTTCGAACGTTGTACCAACGTCGTAGTTTCGGTGTGTGTTTGGAGGGAAGTCTATATACAAGGCGAGTTTTCCGATGACATCCCAATACAAACGGGTGTCCCACAAGGCTCCATATTAAGCCCAACCCTTTTTGCTGCATTCTTAGCAGATTTGCCTAACACCCATCCTGTTAACCTCTCGGCGTACGCCGACGACTTAACACTGTATTATTCAGACAACGCCTTACCTAATACAGTCTCAACAATGCAAACAGCACTTGATCACCTCATAGATTGGACACAACAATGGGGCCTTCAAGTTAGTACTACCAAAACCTATTATCAAATTTTCACTAAAAAAAGACTCGTTCATCTACACACCCTCACAATACACAACACTCCCATCCAACACGTACGAGAACATAAATACCTTGGCATGCACTTAGACTCGCCCTCACTTACCTGGACAGCACACATTCAACACCTTAAACAGACGACACAACCCCGACTCGCCATACTGAAAGCCCTCACTGGCACCACCTGGGGAGCACACCATAAAATCCTGCTCCGTTTCTATACAACCTACATTCGCAGCCAAATAGACTATTGTTGCCAAGCATATGCATCGGCTGCGCCTACTAACCTACAGAGCCTAGAGGTCATCCAAAACAATGCCATGCGACTTATATGTGGCGCAATGCGTTCCACTCCTATCCTCGGACTTTACGGGGAAACGGGCCTCACAAGCCTAGCCACCAGACGAGACATAATGTGTGCCAACTATCTGTCACTCTGTACCACTGCTCACCAGACACACCCATACAGATCAAAAATTAACCCAACAGTTAACCCACATAACCCCCGCTTCCCAACCAATCACTCACAACCTTTCCTCACACGGGCTACAAATTACCTCAATATACACCTCTCTCTACTCCAAAACTCGGAAACCCAACTTACTGTTCCCCCTATTCCACCCTGGCTTTATACAACTCCTAATACAGCAATACAACTCGAAGACAACATTCCAAAGTCTGCACCAAACTCAGCCATAGCCTCAGTCTTTCTCTCAACAATGAAAAATTGCTACCCAAATCCCACAGCGATTTATACAGATGGATCTCGCATCATCAAGAACAACGTACCCTCGGTCACTAGCGCTGTATGGATACCGGAATACCCTCTCAAGCAGGGATGGCGGTTACCAAACCAACTATCTGTTTTCACAGCTGAATTATATGCCTTATATCAAGCTCTCCAAATAATCACAACATTACCAGTCGGGACATATACAATCTGCAGTGACTCCAAGAGTGCGATTCAAGCAATTACGTACTCTTCAAAAACGTGCAAGGAGTTTGTTTACCCATGTCTTCAACTTCTTCATGAACATCGATTGAACGGTTATGATACCTCTATCCAATGGGTCCCAGCGCATTGTGGTATTCTCCATAATGAACTAGTAGATCAACTAGCCAAAGCAATGCACAACACACCTCACATTACCCGTCATCCAATTCCCCATGTTGCACGTAAAGGAGCCTTCAAAAATACCATCACCCAAGATTTTGCGACGAAATGGAAAACGTCATGCTCACCTTTGTACTATGGGTCCATTAAAAAGAAATGGGAAACTTGGAAACATGTCAGATATAAAAGCAGAGAAATTGATATAGCGATGACCAGATTAAGGCTGGGACACACCAAACTAGCAGCACAAAGCTCTAAGTACAGAACAGACATCAACGAACTCTGCATCCACTGTCAGGTGCCTGAAACAATCGAACACTATCTCCTACATTGCTTCCGACACTATAGTGCCAGAGTAAATTTCAAACAAGAACTTATCTCACTTAAAATACCCTTTACCATCGAGCATATATTAGGAGGCGGTGACCACTCGTTACAAGAAAAATACCAAATAGTCAAAGCACTGGCTAAATATCTCCAATCGACCAACAAATTGGGTCACATCTGACCCGCGCCACATTTATACCTGGCGCCACCAACAGCTAAACACAGAAAACAACTGCCTCGTCGCAACACCAAGGATCAGCTGACGCCATAAACACAACACACCGCCCTACGGTGCGGCAAGTCTCCCTCTAACATCCACCTCTGTTTTAGTCGCCGCTCCTCTGTCTACAGCACAACGCAACAAGCACTTTTGAAACTCTTATCATCTTCAACATAAACGCCTCTACCAACATCTGTACTGGTGCAGTCATCGGGAGGACAAACCCTTCATGCAAACTGCACCTACTATCAAGAAGAAGAGTGTGTGTGTGTGTGTGTGTGCGTGTGTGTGTGTGCGTGTGCGTGCGTGTGTTGCGTGTGTGCATGTGTGTGCGTGCGTGTGTACTCACCAATTTGTGATTGCAGGTGTACTCACCTCAGCTATTTGTGCTTGCAGGGGTTGAGCTTTGGCTCTTTGGTCCCGCCTCTGAACCGTCAATCAAGTGATGTACAGATTCCTGGACCTACTGGCCTCTATCATATCTACATTTAAAACTGTGTATGGAGTCAGCCTCCACCACATCACTGCCTAATGCATTCCATCTGTTAACTAATTAGACACTGAAAAAGTTCTTTCTAACGTCCCTGTGGCTCATTTGGGTACTCAGTTTCCACCTATGTCCCCTTGTTCTTGTACCACCAGTGTTCAATAGTTTATCCTTGTCCACCCTGTCAATACCCCTAGAGGATTTTGTGGGTTGTGATCATGCCTCCCCTTACTCTTCTGTCTTTCACTGTCGCAAGGTGCAACTCTCTCTTCTCCGTGGTGCCTCCTTGCCTTGGTGAGGGGCTCACGTACACCTCCCTGGGACCGGTGTGGGTTGCCTGTGCCCCCTCTTTGGGTGGTGTATGTGCTGATGGGCACCACGTAGGGGCCTTGTGAGCCATCGGACCACCCGCTGGAGGGGTCGCCTGTGAGGGGCCGCCCTGAGTGGATGGTTGGGTGTCCAGGCTAGGGCGATAGGGGGGGACTGGGGTCTTAGCACCAGTGTGGGAGAATGAACGATGTAGTAGGACTCCCCTGTTGAAGAGGGGGAGCACCGCTGGGGACGACACACCCTTTCTGTACTGGTCCACGCTCGGCCTCCCTGGCTGCCCTGGTAGGTGGTATCCCTTGGTTCCAGGTCCCAATCTTTTGATATTGTTTGCTGCATGGATGAGGACACGACTTCTCTTACCCAGGCTCATGGGGTGGACGACTAGGCCCCTACGTCGGACCGTCCTGGAAGACTGGGATCTGTAGCCCCCACTACAGGGCCCAGTTTAGGCCCAGACCGGACTCTTCCTCCCTGCTCCTCTTCCTCCTCTGTGGTTGGGTCGAGTACCAAGCCTGCTGTGGTGACCGCCTCGTCCCCTTGCACGGCTCCATCTCTTATTGTGACTACTGCACCTTTTGACCCGTCTCTCTCTAAAGGTTCTCATCGCCGTCCCCGCCACGGTCGCTCTCATATGCTCCCTTCCCATACTAATTCGTACCATGCTTTGTTTGCTCCTGCTACGTGGACTAAGTACTTTTAACCTCCATCCTTTAGATTCAACTCCTCCTGACGGTTTTTCCCTTCATAGGCATCTTGTAGATTCCGTAGAAGCCTCTGTTGCCTTCAACCCCACCTGTCTCGGTACCCGTGTCTTTGCTGCCCCTTCTCAAGATGCAGCCACCCGCTTGGCCGCCTTATCCTGCCTTGGCGAAGCCCCTGTGGGTCTTAAAGAATGCTTGGTTAAATGCAAGTGTTGGCTCTGTTCTCCTTCCGCACCATGTTTCAACCAGTGTTAGGAATCTAAAAGACTGCCACGAGGATATCAAGCATATCCTCGAGGCCCAGGGTCATTCTGTCCTCCAGGTGGATACGTTTACTCGTCCCCCTCGTGGTCATTTCTGTCTGCCCCTTCGGGTTGTGAAGATTACCTTTAATGGTAGGACCCTTCCACCCTCGGTCATTCTTGCTGGTGCCAGATGCTCCGTTCAGGAGTGTATTCCGTCTCCTCGGCTCTGCAATAAGTGCTGGAGGTTTGGGCATGGTGCCCTCAAATGTTCTAGTCCTGTCTCTCTCTCTGTCCCATGTATGGAGGCGAGGGTCACTCTAAGTTGGAGTGCACTTCTCCCCAGACCCGCTGCCTCAATTGCGGTGAGGCCCATCCTACCTTCTCCCACACGTGTATACGTTACAAACTTGAGGCGGCCATCCTCAACTTAAAGCACCGGAACCGTTTGTCTTTTCCTGGTCCCCCTTCTGGTTCTCTGTCTAGGGCTCCCCTTCTTTCTACCCAGTCTGTCATGTCTCCTGTGTCTTCTTTCTCCTCTCCCTCTGGTCCTCCTTCCCGTCATTCTCTTCCGTCTCTTGGCTCTCCACGCCGCCTGACTGTGCGGGCCGATGTCCATCGCTCTCCTGGTGGTCGTGTTGTTTGCTCTCGCTCTTCTTCTCCTATCGAGACGCTGGAGTCTGTAGCCCAGTACATTGCTGCTAAGACACCTGTCTCTTTGAGTCAGAAGCGGAAACCTGGCTTCTCTCCTTCTTCCTCCCCGGTAGGTAAGAAGGCTTCGCTTTCTTCTTCACCCCCTATCTCTGATTCTATCGTTCCTTCCCCCTCCCGCTTCTTTCCCTCCTTCTTTACTCAGTTTACCCATGCCCCCCTAACCCTGACTTCGCTGACCCTGACCCTGTGCTTCTTTAACGTGCTGTGTTTCTTTTTCACCTTTGTTTCTTCTTTGCTCTCTGATGCTATCCTTTCTCTTTTTGCAGATGTCTATTCTTCAGTGGAACATCCTTGAATATTACGCCAATTTCCTTGACCTCCAACTTCTAATTTCACAGTTTTCGCCCCGTTGTGTCTGTCTCCAGGAGCCGATGCTTGGTGCTCGTCCTGGTTGCTTCCGTTGCTATTCTTTTTTCTCTCCCCCCCCCCCCAACTGTTGCTGGGGCCCATAACTCTTCTGCTCTCTTGATTTTCTCAGATGTTCCCTTCACCCCCTTACTATTTTCCTCGCCTCTACACTGTTCTGCTGCCTGTGTCTTTGTGCGTAAATGGTACACGGTTTGTTCCATTTATCTCTCCCCCCCCCCAACTGTCCCACTTTCTCTTCCCGATCTTAAACACCTCCTAGACTTTTTGTCGGAGCCTGTGTTCCTGCTGGGTGATTTCAATTGTCGTTATGCCCTTTGGGGTGATGTGCTGACAAACACCCAGAGTCGCCTCCTTGAACCTTTTATCCTCTCTTCTTCCCTGTCCCTTCTTAATTCTGGTGAGCCCAGTCATTTGGACTTTCGGACTCGCTCCCTTCCCTGTCTCGATCTTTCTCTGTGCTCGTCATCACTTTCCTTGGATTTCAGGTGGCGGATCCTTGATGACCTCCATGGCAGTGATCATTTTCCTATCGTTGTTCCTTTTTTTTCTTTTCACTCTCCTCTCTCCTTCCCTAGGTGGCGGTTTGCCGAGGCTGACTGGTGCCTCTTTACTCTCCGTGCTACTATTTCCGACCGCTCCGTTCTCCCTCTCCCTCACACCCTCCTTCTTTTTCATGACACAGTCTTCGACGTTGCCCTCCTCTCTATTCCTCGCTCTTCCTCTCGGGGAATGCGGAAGTACGTTCCCTGGTGGAATGCAGACTGTGCTCGGGCTGTCCACTGTAAGCGTGCAGCCTGGAAGAGACATCGCCACCAGCAGACGGTTGGGTCTTTTCATTTGTTTCGGAAAGCAAGTGCGGTGGCCCGTAGGACCATCCGTGTGGCTAAACTTTCTTTCTGGATATCTTATGTCTCCACCGTCCGAGACTCTTCTACCACTGGTCTGGAAGCGTATTCGCAAGATTGCAGGTAAATTCATTCCCGATGTGTCGCCGGTCCTTCGCCTCCGTGGTGCTCTTGTGGCGGACCCGTTGCAGGTCGCGATTGAACTGGGTTTCCACTTTTCATCTGTTAGTTCTGGTTTTCATCTTCCCCAATCCTTCCTTCTTCGTAAGCCTATTCTTGAATCTCGTCCTTTAAATTTCTGTACTCATCTTCACCTTCCCTATAATGATCCCATCTCTCTCTCTGACTTTCAGTCTGCCCTAGCCCTCTGCGGTTCTCCGGCGGTGGGCTCCGATGGCATTCATTATGAAATGCTTCGCCATCTCCCTCTGTGCACGTCTCAGTATTTACTGAGTCTGTACAATCGGGTCTGAAAGTCGTCGTCAGTCCCTGAAGACTGGCTCGATGCTGTTGTCCTCCCTGTTCAGAAACCAGGGTCTCTCGGGTCATCCCCCAAGGATTTCCGCCCTATTGCCCTCACGAGTTGTGTCTGCAAGCTCTTTGAACGTATGGTTAACGTTCGTTTGATGTGGTTCTTAGAACTTTATCACCACCTGTCCCCTTCTCAATTTGATTTTTGCAAGTGCCGCAGCACAACGGATGTCCTGGTGAACTTGGAGGTCTATATTCGTACTGCTTTTGCTGCGAAGACCTCCGTTGTTGCCATCCTTTTTGACCTGGAAAAGGCTTACGACACTATCTGGCGGATTCATATTTTGTATCAACTTCATTCTTTTGGCCTTCGTGGGAATCTCCCTCTCTTCCTCCAGAGTTTCCTCTCTCGTCGTTCCGTTCGTGTGCGGCTTGGTACCACTCTCTCTGCCCCTTTTTGGCAGTATGAATGTGTACCCCAGGGAAGTGTGAGCACTACTCTTTTTCTAGTTGCCCTCAATGGTCTTCTTTCCTCTCTTCCTTCTGGTATCTTCTTCGCTCAATATCTTGACGATCTTACCCTTTGCTGTCAGGGTGATGATTTGCCTCTCCTTCAACGGTGGCTTCAACTTGCGATTGATGCCATGTCGTCTTGGGCCACCGATCATGGCTTCAAGTTTTCTGCGTCTAAGACTTGTGCTATGACTTTTACTCGGAAGCGTGTTTTTCTTCGTCCCTCTTTGTCGCTTTATGGTAATCCCATTGTGTACAGGAATTCCGCTAAGCTTTTGGGGTTAATCTTTGACACTCGTTTGTCTTGGTCAGCCCATATCTCTTACCTCCAAATTGAATGCTGTAAGGCTCTTAACCTAATTAAAGGTTTGTCCCATACTTCTTGGGGAGCGGATAGGCGCACGCTCCTCTATTTGCACTCCTCGCTCCTTTTGTCTAAACTCGATTATGGTGGCCCTGCATACTCTTCTGCCTCTCCTTCTACTCTTCGCCGTCTTTATGCTTTGCACCATGCTGGGTTGTGTCTCAGCTCTGGTGCATTTCGTTCAACTTCCGCCCTCAGTTTGTATGTTGACACTGGCTTCCTCTCTCTCCAGGACTGCCGTGATCGCTACTGTCTTCGCTATCTTGCGCGGTCCTTACAACATCCTTCCTCTCGCCTCTGTCGTGCTTTAACTTTTATCCCTTTTGTGGTTCCTGTTCTTCTTCATCGCCTCCCTCATTCTGTCCCGTTATCTCGCTTACAGGATTCTCTTTCTGTTCATATTTCTAATGTTTCTTCTCGTATTGTTCCTTCCTTGCCTCCGTGGAGAGTCCCCTTCCCAAGTTTTGTATGTCCTTGACTCGCTTCACTAAAGCTTTTACCCTTCCTACGGTTCTGAAACGCCTTTTCCTTGAGCACTTTTCTTCACACTCCCGCTCTATTTCCGTCTTCACCGATGGGTCTAAGTCTGCGGATGGTATCGGCTACTCTGTTGTTTTTCCTGACCGCACTTATATGTGTCGCCTCCCTTCGGAGGCTAGCGTCTTCACAGCAGAACTTTATGTTATTCTCTGTGCTCTCCGTCTCTTGCTTTCTCATTGTCGTTCCTCTTTTGTGGTTGTAGTTGACTCTCGTAGTGCCCTCATGGCTCTAGGGTCCTTTATTCCTGTCCATCCGGTGGTCATCGAGATTCAACATTGGCTGTTTCTTATTTCTAGTAAATTTAAATCAGTAGAGTCTTGCTGGGTTCCCAGCCATATTGGTGTTTCTTTAAATGAGCGTTCGGATGCTGCCGCTAGTGAAGCTATCCGTTCTTGTCCCATCTCTCGTAAAGGTATTCGTTATTCCGACTTTTATCCTGTTATTCATTCTTCCATCGTGGCCCGTTGGCAGGGTTGTTGGTCCTCTGTAGTTAGTAATGTCCTGACTTCCAGGACGAGCGTGAGTCTTGCTTTCTGACTGTCCCTCGCGGTCATTTGTGCCTTGATAGAATTCTTGGTGAATCGGATACTTTTGATATTGTTCAACTTAAGCGTTTCTGTTCTCGTATTGGCATTCTTGGTGATATTTAGCGCCCTCTGATTATTTCGCACTTTGATGGTGCTACATAGCCTTCCTGGTTTGGTGCTTTCTTTTGATAATTACCTTACCTTAGGTGCATCTCTCACATCCTTTCCTCGTAACTCATGAATCTTTGTTCCGGGACAAGTTTAGAGTTATACCTCTGAAACTTTTCCAGCTTCGTCTTGTGCTTGACAAAGTACGGGCTCCATGCAGGTGCTGCATACTCCAGGATTGGTCTTACATATGTGGTATACAAGATTCTAAATGATTCCTTACACAGGTTACTGATTACTGTTCTGATGTTAGCCAGGCTCGCATATGCCGCAGACGTAATTCTTTTTATGTGAGCTTCAGGAGACAGGTTTGGTGTGATATCAACCCCCTAGATCTTTTTCTCTGTCCGTTTCATGGAGTACTTCCTCTCCTATTCTGTATCCTGTGTCTGGCCTTCTGTTTCCGCCGCCTAGTTTCATTACTTCGTATTTACTCGGGTTGAACTTGAGCAGCCATTTGTTTGACCATGTATTCAATCTTTTCAGGTCATCTTGTAGCCTCCTACTATTCTCCTCTGTTTCAATCCTCCTTATAATTTTTGCGTCATCAGCAAAAATTGAGAAAAACGAGTCTATACCCTCTGGGAGATCATTTACATGTATCAGAAACAGTATAGGTCCAAGGACTGACTCCTGCGGGACTCCACTTGTGACGTTTCATTAATCTGAGACCTCACCCTTCACAGTGACTCGTTATCTTCTGTTGCTTAGGTACTCCCTTATCCAATGGAGTACTTTCCCTTTCACTCCAGCCTGCATCTCCAGCTTTTTCACTAGCCTCTTGTGTGGTACTGTATCAACGGCTTTCTGGCAATCCAAAAATATGCAGTCTGTCCTCTCTTTCTTGCCTTATTTTTGTTGCCTAGTCATAGAATTCAATTAACCCTGTGAGGCAGGACTTCCCATCCTTGAACCCATGTTGATGCTGTGTTACAAAGTCAACTTCGCTCCAGATGTTCCACTAGCTTCCTTCGCACAATCTTCTCCATCAGCTTGCATGGTATGCAGGTTAGGGACACTGGCCTGTAGTTCAGTGCCTCCTGTCTATCCCCCTTCTTGTATATCGGGACTACATTAGCTGTTTTCCAAATTTCTGGCAGCTCCCCTGTTGCCAGTGATTTGTTATACTCTATGGAGAGTAGCAGGCACAGTGCTACTGCTCCCTTCCTTTAGTATCCAAGGGGAGATTCCATCTGGGCTTATAGCCTTTGTCACATCCAACTCTAGTGACAACTTCCTTACTTCCCCACTGGTAATCTCAAACTCTTCTAGTGGTCCCTGGTTAACTATTCCCTCTCTTATCTCTGGTATTTCTCCTTGCTCTGAGGTGAAGACTTCTTGGAATTTCTTATTCAGTTCCTCACACACTTCCTTGTCGTTTGTAGTGAAACCTTCTGCCCCTATCCTTAATTTCATTACCACACAAAGGCAGTGGACTTATATACTGTGACTCGCAGAGTGCACTCCTGGCATTGAACGTACATAGTAGTGACACCCAGAACATAGTCAGTGATATTCGAATGAATGTTTTAGCTGTTAAAGAAAACAGATTTGAAATTAAATTCCTATGGATACCATCACATGTTGGCATCTCAAGGCATGACACTGTTGATATGCTTGCAAAGACAGCCTGTAGAAAACCAGTTTTGATTGATTTGGGTGTTTCATTAGCAGTGACAAAGAAAATACTTAAACAAATATCTAATGAAGATCTCACCGACCTAACAAATTTACAAAGACCGGAAAGTTGTAGCATTAAATATTATGATAGATATCGTGAGGAGACATTCACTTATGGGAATAATAGAACAAAAACACGGCAATGTGATGTTATAGTGGCCAGAATATGCCTGGGATATAGACGTATCTGGCAGCTTTCTCAAAACTCAAATGTCGAGTACACAATGTGTCAACTTTGTGAAAGCGAAAACATGCACTCTCTTTAACATTATATTGTAGAAGGTCCCATATTGACTGACTTTCGCACTCCTGGGCTAAGGTATGCTGAACTGTGTAATTACTATATGAGTACTGGAACATTTGATGATATATTGGATGATATATATTTTGAACATTTGATGATATAACGAATGAACATATCGAATGAACGAATGATATAACGCAACACACGCACACACACGCACACACACACACGCACACACACACACACACACACACACACACACACAGGCAGAAGAACTGTGAACTATATGTATATATGAAGAATATATATATGTTCATATTATATATATGAATATATATATGTTCATCGTATATATATATATACATTATGTTCATTCGTTATATCATTTGATGATATAACGAATGAACATAATGTATATGAACATTTGATGATATAACGAATGCAAGTATATATTACTGGAGTTCTCAGTAATTCCTTTCGTGGGCGAATATTCAATTGATCACTGCACACATGAATGGTTATTCAATACACAAACATAGACATATATATGTATATATAGATAAATCATAGATATCAATAATAGTAATAATATAATTACTGGGCACATAGCCTAACACCAAATACTGGTACACTTATATATATATATATATATATTCTCTCACTAAATTATCATATTAAAGTCTCATGAAAGACATTATCGACACAGTAAATTCATCAATTACTCCGGGTGACTGCACACACCAATAATAATAATAAATACCGTGAGTGCTCTATGTAGCCCCACTCTGCACACTTGTGTCTTACTGTGACATAGACCTAGGTGAGACTTGCTCACTACATGAAAGATACTCAGTCCACATATATATAGCTGACTAAAGGGGAATTGGGAGGGAAACTAGAATCACCTACTTCCACCTATCCTCCGGTGAGAGTTGAGTTGTAGCTCCTGGTCCAGGCTCCCGCCTCGTATAGGGAACGCCCCGACACACACCCTGTCGTGTCCTCCAGGAACCCAATCAACGACCCAAAATAAACACGTCGTCTCCGTGTTCTGTCCTCCACGGGTCCGTGCTCCTCCTCCACGTCTTGTAGGGTTGGAGTCGGTCTCCCGGCCGTCAACTTCTCCTCCCAACTACGGCTGCCAACCTACGTCTCGGCTGCAGTCGTACGGATTCCCAATTAGTATCTTCTTTCACTGCTTCCCAGTGGATTGGCCCAGCCGCTACGTCGTCACTGTAAAGCTATCAGACGTCCCAGACGATACTGCCTAGACTTCACCTGCACAGCACCCGACCCTGGAGCACTTGATGCTCAGTATGCCATCAATTCCCTCTTCGGTCTACACATGAAATGAAAGAAGACCTCTCGGCGTACTTGCAGACTACGGGTGACGCGTAAGATCCACGGGCTCTGGGTTCAACTGTCAAACTGACAGGACCAATCTTCACACATCCGTCCACCTTGACGTGTCGTGTCAGACTGAGTCCCTCACGGAGGATTGGCCCAGCCACTACGTCATCACTGTGAAGCTATCAGCCGTCGCATATGTTGCTGCCTAGACTTCACCTGCACAACACCTGTCCCGGGAGCACTTGTTGCTCAATATTCTGTCAATTCCCTCTCTAGTCCAACACATGAACGAAGGAAGACCCCACAGGTGCTGTCTGACCGCTGGTGATGCGTAAGTGCTCCGGAGACAGGGTAAACTGTCCAACTGACAGGACCCCCCAGCGCACGTCCGACCTCCTTGACGTGCTGTCTTAGACTGCTCGTGCCACCGCGGCGCGATGACCGGACCCCCCTTCCTTCGTGACGTCATACTTGCCAAGAGAGGTTTTCATTGGCTCCCTGTGCCACGTCGCTGTCGGTGACCAATCTGGCGCTACTGACGTCACACAGTTTTGGCGGCAAAACGGAGGGGCCAGCGCCATATTGGCTTCCTAAAGGGCCTATACCACAGGCCAAAATACTCTTCTTTTACAAATTTCTCGCCACCTCGAGAACACTACACTCTCCCACATATATCAAACTGATGCCTGTAAGGTAGAGAACGCTCGGGTAAAGTGGACATGACTCTTACAGCAGGCGTGGAAGAAATATTAGGGGGGGGGAACACCATCACATACACCTCCTCTTAAAATAAGAGTCATGTCTGGTTAGTGTATACAGGACAGGGCATCTGCTACTACGTTGTCTTTCCCTTGGATGAGTTTAATTTCCAACCAATACTCCTGCCGCCAATGCGAAACGCTCCTTACGTATCCGTCGACCGTTCCCACGGTCACTCCTGGTGTCCATTGTTCCTTCAGCACGGACAGAGGACTTCGCACCTCCAGTCCATACACCAGCTGGAAAGGTGAGAAACCTAACGATCCTTCCACTGCGTTAGGTATGGCAAACAACGCAGGGCATACTGCTTCATCCCACTCAGTTCCCTGCTCTGCGCAGAACACTCTAATCAGCATGCCATCCTGTATGTAAAAATGAGTGGCCCTCTCAGGACCAACACGTCCTCCATTGGCCTCATGAATCAATTCGGGGAACTCTATCTGCTGCAACTCTCCAAGATGAGTGCGGTCCACTCCGAGAGAACTGGCGAGGGTCACCTGTAACTCTCCATCCGGGCTGCCTTCGCCCTCCACTCGTTCTCCGGGTCCCATGAAGAGGTGATCGATTTCCAGACTGTCGGACGTCTCCTCGTCAGCCCTATCAGATCCACACCCTCCGTGTCCGTCGCACTGCCTCGGACTCACAGCACAAACCGGGAATGCCACCGTGGCGATTCCTTTCTCGTCCCCACAGGCGTTTAACACTCCACCTGTCTCCTTATAGTGCTTTATGCACTCCTCGCCCTTCACGAGGTTCGAGAGGACATATCCTCCACATGCGTCATTTCCCAAGATGACTTGTGCCTCTATCTTGGGCATTGATGCACTGACCCCCACCACAAGGGTCTGGCAGCCATAATCAGACTTCAGAGTCACCTGGTGTAGGGGCATCCGCACTGGGCCTCCCACAGTGGTCACACTTGCCATCCCCACACTGGTACTCTCGTAACCCTCGGGAAACAGGGTTTCGCTCACCAGGGTAAAATCTGCCCCTGAATCTCTTAACATCTTCACCGGGATGGGGTCTGCGTCCCCCATCCTTACGGTTCCCTCACACACGAATGGGTGAACTCTTTTCTCCCCACTCAGTACGGGTTCATCCCGCACCCTCTCGGCGATCTGGTCCTCGACCCTCACAAAAGCCACGTTCCCCCGCTGCTCAGGGTGTCTGCATTCCCGCGCGACGTGTCCGAATACTCTGCAGTTGTAGCAGCGGATCCTTCTTCTTCTGTGGATCTTCCTTGCGCCATTCGTCGACTCCTCCGTCTCGCCAACAGCTCTTGAGCTCTCAGCTTGGGACCTCTTTACCGGCTCCACAGCACCCTTTAATCCTCCACTGTCTTCACTCGAGAGGTGGGACTCAGAAGAGCTCGCTCCCGTCCTCCATCCGTCCGTCCTTCTATATCTTCTCCCATATCCGGAGTATACAGGCGGTCGGTGCCGTCCCTCTCGGTGTGGTCGCAGGGCTTCTTCCAGCATGTCAGCTCTGTCGGCCGCGGCTCTCGGGTCCTTAATGTCTACCTCCTTTACTCTAACCCTGATCTCAGGAGAGAGCACGGACATAAACTTCTCCATGACCATAAGTCTCTTGACATCCTCAGCCGACTTCGCTCCTTCAGACTCCAGCCACTTAAGGAACTTCCTCTCCATGTCCCTCGCCGTCTCCGCATAAGATTTTCCTGGCGAACGGGTACATTCCCTGAATCTCTTCCTGTAACATTCCGGCGTTAGCTTGAAAGAATGGAGCACAGCTCTCTTTACAGCATCGTAGTTGGTGCACTCCCTGAGGTCGAGCATGTTGTAGGCTTCAGGAGCTTCACCGGTGAGCCTACTCTGAACCAGCTCCGCCCACTCTGCCCTCGGCCACTTCTTCAAGGTGGCGACCCTCTCGAAGTGGTCGAAGAAACCTTCAGCTTCCTTTGGTACAAAGACCGGCAAATCTCGCTCCCTCACTTGGCGGTCTTCCTGCTGTGGCGGAACAGGTGGAGCTAGCCCTAGCTCAGCTCGCTTCAGCTCCACATCCTTGTTAGCTTCTATCTCCTGCTGTTTCAGTCTAGCTTCTAGCTCGCGTTCCTCTCGCCGTAGCTGTGCTTCTCGCTCTTCTTTGCGCTGCTGTGCCTCTCGCTCTTATCTGCGCAGCTGTGCCTCTCGCTATTCTCTGTGCCGCTGTGCCTCTCGCTCTTCTCTGCGCAGCTGTGCCTCTGCTTCTCGCTCTTCCTTTCTCAGCTGTGCCTCTCGTTCCTGTTCTTCCCGCTTCAGTTGTGCTTCCAGCTGCAGCTTCATTATCTCCAGCTTAACGCTGCGCCTGCTGCCGCTGGATCCTCTGCTACTCCCACCAATGCTCAGGAGTTCTCCCATACTGGCAGGTGTTTGTGGCCGTTCCTCCCCCAAACCTTCACCTCGTGCCCTGAGCTGTGCCATGATCTCCTGTCTTCTCTCTCCCACTTTGGAAGATCTCATCTTTATCCCAAAGTGGTTTGCTATCGATTGTAACTGTGCCTTGGTGCACTCCTCCAGCACCTGCTCATCTCTAGTGTCAATGAACCTTGTTACTTTATCATCATCCATCTTGTGCTATGAGTGATAACCTGTACCTGATACCTAATACCACTGCAAAGTACCACAACTGCAACATTTATCTTGATCATTATCCTTGCGAGGTCGCCAATGTCGGGGTTCACCATAAGAAGGTGAGCAACAGTATACACAAGGTCACTCACCATAGCCCTGCGGGTCTTCACTATCCTCGCGGCGCCACTGTACGCCAGGAGAGTATCCCAGTCAATCCCAACCGGCCTCTGATCGAGAATGAGTGAGAACACAGCTTGTTCTCTTTACAGCTGTGTGCCCGCCCCGTCAAAAGGCTCTACTATTAACCACAAGGTCGCCAACTGGTGTTTCCCGTGTCCAGTAACACGTCAGTGGTTTTGTTGAATTGTGGTAACAGTGGCAAGAGCACACTCAATAGGTCTGATATCAGGCAGGTATTTATTTCTATCACTCTATTTCATTTCATGTATTATATAGCCACAAGAAATATGGAGGGGATGATACAAATGCCAAGGTATTTTGTGTTTTACTTAAAACTCAAGACATCACATCCGTATATCAACAAGTAAACAGCTATTTCATGCGTAAGTCGCTCGTTCCCACATATAATCATGAACTCGCCAAGCTGGCAATGCTCCCCCTCATGTCAATGTCAAAATCAACTGGGCGACTCCCCCCCCCCACTGTGTGATCTCTTACTGCGCTTGTTTGATGGCGAAATATGCCTGTTTCTTTAAATTCTCAAGGATCACTAAATGTTCAAACAACACAATATCTGCGACAATAGCAATAGAACGTAAATACTTCGCTGCACTGAGCTTGAGCTCAATCAAACATTTCTATATTAATGAACACAATAATTCACTATCATGGTATAACACTCTGCACTTCATTTAATGATAACGAATGCAAGTATATATTACAGGAGTTCTCAGTAATTCCTTTCGTGGGCAAATATTCAATTGATCACTGCACACATGAATGGTTATTCAATACACAAACATAGACATATATATATATATAGATAAATCATAGATATCAATAATAGTAATAATATAATTACTGGGCACATAGCCTAACACCAAATACTGGTACACTTATATATATATATATATATATTCTCTCACTAAATTATCATATTAAAGTCTCATGAAAGACATTATCGACACAGTAAATTCATCAATTACTCCGGGTGCCTGCACACACCAATAATAATAATAAATACCGTGAGTGCTCTATGTATCCCCACTCTGCACACTTGTGCCTTACTGTGACATAGACCTAGGTGAGACTTGCTCACTACATGAGAGATACTCAGTCCACATATATATAGCTGACTAAAAGGGAATTGGGAGGGAAACTAGAATCACCTACTTCCACCTATCCTCCGGTGAGAGATGAGTTGTAGCTCCTGGTCCAGGCTCCCGCCTCATGTAGGGAACACCCCCACACACACCCTGTCGTGTCCTCCAGGAACCCAATCAACGTCCTAAAATAAACACGTTGTCTCCGTGTTCTGTCCTCCGCAGGTCCGTGCTCCTCCTCCACGTCTTGTAGGGTTGGAGTCGGTCTCCCGGCCGTCAACTTTTCCTCCCAACTACGGCTGCCAACCTACGTCTCGGCTGCAGTCGTACGGATTCCCAATTAGTATCTTCTTTCACTGCTTCCCAGTGGATTAGCCCAGCCGCTACGTCGTCACTGTGAAGCTATCAAACGTCCCAGACGATATTGCCTAGACTTCACCTGCACAGCACCCGACCCTAGAGCACTTGATGCTCAGTATGCCGTCAATTCCCTCTTCGGTCCACACATGGAATGAAAGAAGACCTCTCGGCGTACTTGCAGACAACGGGTGACGCGTAAGATCCACGGGCTCTGGGTTCAACTGTCAAACTGACAGGACCAATCTTCACACATTCGTCCACCTTGACGTGTCGTGTCAGACTGAGTCCCTCACGGAGGATTGGCCCAGCCACTATGTAATCACTGTGAAGCTATCAGCCGTCGCATATGTTGGTGCCTAGACTTCACCTGCACAACACCTGTCCCGGGAGCACTTGTTACTCAATATTCTGTCAATTCCCTCTCTAGTCCAACACATGAACGAAGGAAGACCCCACAGGTGCTGTCAGACCGCTGGTGATACGTAGGTCCTCCGGAGACGGGGTAAACTGTCAAACTGACAGGACCCCCCAGCGCACGTCCGACCTCCTTGACGTGCTGTCTTAGACTGCTCGTGCCACCGCAGCGCGATGACCGGACCCCCCTTCCTTCGTGACGTCATACTTGCCAAGAGAGGTTTTCATTGGCTCCCTATGCCACGTCGCTGTCGGTGACCAATCTGGCGCTACTGACGTCACACAGTTTTGGCGGCAAAATGGAGGGGCCAGCGCCATATTGGCTTCCTAAAGGGCCTATACCACAGGCCAAAATACTCTTCTTTTACAAATTTCTCGCCACCTCGAGAACACTACACTCTCCCACATATATCAAACTGATGGCTGCGACGTAGAGAACGCTCGTGTAAAGTGGACATGACTCTTACAGCAGGCGTGGGAGAAATATAAGGGGGGGAACACAGTCACACCATGAAAGTGGCTTTCTCTCAGGAAGCAGCTAGATGTACTAGCCGCCTGATAGAGAAAAAGAGCAGTAGTAGTAGCAGGCATTAAAGAGCAAACAGGGACCAGCCAAAAGGAGCGAAGAGACAAAGACAAAAACATCGAGATCCTTAAAGAGGTAAGGATGGAGGGAACTGACCAAAATGTTGAAAAGGTTTTCAGGCTTGGAAAGTACAACAAGGACAGAGACCGAATGATAAAGGTGGTATTCATGAGCGAAATCACGAAAGAGGAACTGTTAGCAAGGAAGAGCCGTCTAGAAAATGGACAGAAGTTCAAAAAAGTATTCCTGCAGAGGGATATGACAAGGGAAGAGAGAAAGCAGGCAGCATTTGTGAGGAAGGAGCGCAGGGAGAGAGAGAGAGGAATCAGAGAACCACAACCCCGAACCCTACAATTCCAGAGGGAAGTGGGGAAACCCTCCTCAAACAGTGCAACAGCCACAGGGAGTGGGGCACCACCCCGACATTCTACCCAACAGACACCCTACCTGCCCCATCCCCTGTCAGCCCACCACTAAGTAACCACCTAGAGCACCCATCCCCCCTCCTCCCACTCACCCCCCCCCCTCATCCCACTCTCCTCTCTCCCCAGGACCTCCCTTCTCCCCCATCCCCAAAGCCCTCCCATCTCTCCCACCCCCCAAGCCCTCCGTTCTCCCCTGCCCCCCTTAGCCCCCACTCTCCCCTGCCCCCCTTAGCTCCCCCACTCTCTCCCACCCCACCTAAGTCTTTCCCTCTACATCACTCCCCTAAACAATCCCCTCTTCCTCACCCACCTCAGCCTTACTTTTCCCCTCACGCCCCCCAAGCCCTCCCCCCTTTGCTGCCCCATCCCCCAAAGCCTCTCCTCCCCCCATGCTCCTCCAACCCTCCCCCTCTCCCCCACAACCCTCCCCCTCTCACCCATCCCCCTACCCTCCCCCTCTCACCCACCCCCTCTCACCCACCCCCTATCCTCCCCCTCTCCCCCCCAAGCCCTGCCTCCTCCACCAGTCTCCCCGTACTAGATCCTCCCAGCTCCAGCTCACCCCAGATCCCACAGGTCTCCCCCAGAGGAGAAGCAGAAGAGTCAGTTTCAGGGTGATGTACTCGAACATAGATGGGATCACAAGCAAGACAAGTGAACTAAGGGAAAGAGCACAAGAAGTGAACCCAGACGTAATCGGACTCACTGAAATTAAAATCTCTGGAATCACAACGAATGCCGTGTTTTCCCCAGGAGTACACAGTAATAAGGAAAGAGAGAGAAGGTAGGGGAGGAGGCGGAGTGGCCCTACTCATGAGAAAGGAATGGAGTTTTAAGGAGATGTCTATCCCGGGCTGTGAGGAGTTCAGAGACTACATAGCAGGCACCATGACAATGGGAGGACCAAGAATAGTAGTAGCAGTAATATACAACCCTCCACCAAATGACAGAAGACTCAGTCAAGAGTATGAAAACAACAACATAGCAGTTAACACTATAATTGAGAAGGCAGCCTCTGCTGCCTGTAGAAATAGATCCCACCTGCTCATCATGGGGGACTTCAATCACGGAAGGATTGACTGGGAGAACAAGGAACCACATGGAGGTGAGGATATGTGGAGAGCCAAACTATTGGAGGTGGTGACTAAAAACTTTTTAACCCAGCATGTCAGAGAACCCACAAGGATGAGAGGAAATGACGAACCTGCAAGACTCGACCTAGTCTTCACTCTGAACGACTCCGACATAAGAGAAAACGGTTTTGAGGACCCAGTAGAAATGAGCGACCACAGTGTATTGGTGTTTGAGTACCCGATTGAAGAAGGGTTATTGAACTCGAGGAGGGATACCGAAACCAAAAGGTTAGCATACCGAAAGGGAAACTATGAGGAGATAAGAAAATTCCTAACAGATATAGCATGGGAAACAGAGCTCAGGGGAAAGACGGCCCAAGATATGATGGACTACATCACGCAGAAGTGCAAGGACGCAGCAAACAAGTTTGTCCCAGTGTTACGGACCCGAGTCCAGCGTCCGAGCAAGGAGCAGTAACAACTACGCCATCTGTGGGTCAGCTCCCGAAACCCCCGCCAAACGAACGACGACACCTAGTGAGGACAGCGTGTACTGGCCTCGAGGACCAGTTTCCAGTCTGGTTCAGCGCTCAACACCGCCGTTCCTGACCTCTGGTGAGGTGGTGCTCCGACGACAGCGCCATCTCTGGACTGGATACGTCAGGTGTTAGTATCTGAGCCTGTGAGTGTGGTGTATTAGTGTCCCGGTTATTAATGACGTGTCTGCTTACAGAGCCGACCTGGGACCACTGTGTTGAAGGTGGAGTCAGTCTACCCGAGGCAGCCAGTCTCCATACTGTCCAGTTTGCTGCAGCTGTTGTGACGTCGTCCCCCTGGAAGAACACTGTGGTGTGTTAAGCCTGCCAGTGGAGTGGCAGTGGAAGGATTTACCCGGGACCGACGGTTGGAGACGATAATCCACTGGGGTATTGAGGACAGGAGGGTGATTGGTGATATCACACGAGACTCCTGTCTAGGGCGTACCCCTTTTATCGTTCGTGGAGTGGCCGTACCAGCCTTGGTGGCTCAGTACCTGCCAGCAGACCTGCTGGACGTGTGGTTGACGGCCTCCACGACGGTGCCCCCAGTGGACCTGTGTTGTGGCTGACCTGTGGCCAGGGTAGGCTCGGCGTTCTCAGAGGACACGTCTTGAGGCCACGAAGTAAGCACCGCGGACTCAGCACCTAGCTTCGAGGATCCATAGTCTCCAGCAGAAGACTACAGTGCTGATCCCCTTTGTAAAGTGTTAATACCCCTCCCCCTTGTGTACTCTATTTTATTATATATATTAAATGGTGATGGTGAAGATTATATTATATTAAGTTCTTAGCTTTCTTTCCCTACTCCCTTTAAGTTACTTGCGTCATGGATCGCATCCCTTGAAAGCCTCTACTGGCTTGAGGTCGGATATATATCTTCCTCTAACTACATCAGAGTAAGAACCCCGTTGCGTCCCGAGAGGGCCGTAACATAATTGGCATCCCCAGCGGGATCCGTCCCCTTGTTAAGTATGTTTGACAGGGGTGGTGAAGTGGCGTAATCCCTGTATATAATTCCCCCTGTGTGACGATTGTGACGTTATACGTCCTGTGCGGTGCTCAGAGTGACTAAGTGCGATATTGTGCAGTGCGGTGCTCGCTGTGATTAAGCGATTAAGTGCAATATTGACTAGTGCGGTGCTCAGTGATTCAGTGCAATATTGTAGAGCGAAGTGTTCGCTTGGACTCAGTGCAATATTGTAGAGCGAAGTGTTCGCTTGGACTCAGTGCAATATTGTAGAGCGAAGTGTTCGCTTGGACTCGGTGCAATATTGGGTAGTGCGGTGCCCGAAGTGATTACGTGCAATATTGGCAAGTGCAGTGTTTGGTGCGATAAAGTGCAATATTGACGTAGAACAGTGCTCGGTGTGTTAAGTGCTCGTTAAGTGTTCCACCTGTGACAATGGCAGACAAAGCTACCATTGACGATCTGGACGAGGTTCAGGCTTTTCTGAACAGAGAAGATTGTCTTGCCAGATTAAAATATCTGAGCAAACCGGAACTTGTACTAGTGAGCGCCTACCTGGAGATCAAGATCCGTGCCAGTGATTCCCGTGTGGAGATCTTGTCCAAGGTTCACCGGCACCTGAAGGCAGAAGAGAAACAGGGAAGCGAGACTCCTAGTACAAGGGAAGGTGAGGAAATAGCTTCCACGGAAAAGGAAGATAAGGGCAGTGACATTGACAGTGATGCAGGTGAGCTTAATATCAGCTTCCTAACCGTCAAAATGCGTGCCCTAGAGATCAATCGTGAGATAGAGTGGAAGAAGTTAGAATTAGAACGGGAATTAAAAGATAAAGAAATGGAGATGAAAGAAAAAGAATTGGCGATGAGGCGTTTAGAATTAGAAAGAGAAGAGAAACGAGAGAGAGAAGAGAGAGAAAGAGAAGAAAGAAGAGAAGAACGAGAAAGAGAAGAGAAACGAGAAAGAGAAGAAGGAGAGAGAGAAGAGAGAGAAAGAGAAGAAAGGAGAGAAGAACGAGAAAGAGAAGAGAGACGAGAGAGAGAAGAACGAGAAAGAGAAGAGAGACGAGAGAGAGAAGAACGAGAACGAGAGAGAGAAGAACGAGAACGAGAGAGAGAAGAACGAGAGCGAGAAAGAGAGGAACGAGACAGACAAGAACAACGAGACAAAGAGGAAAGAGAGAGACAACATGAACTAGAAGTTTTGCGATTAGGCGGTGGTCGGAGACAAACAACGGACACCAGTAGCTTCGATCCGGTACGCAACATCAAAATGGTCCCCAAATTCCATGAGAAGGAGGTGTCCAAATTCTTTGCAGCCTTCGAGAAAGTCGCTGCCTCTTTGGAGTGGCCAAGGGAGAATTGGGCCATCATGATACAGTCAGTCTTGACTGGGAAGGCCCAAATTGCCTACTCTACGTTATCCCTTGACGACTCCAGCGATTATGACAAGGTGAAGAAAGTTGTGCTCATGGCGTACCAATTGGTACCCGAGGCTTATAGGCAAAAGTTCAGAAACCTGAAGAAGACCTCAGAGCACACTTTTACCGAATTCGCCACAATCAAGGAGCGACTTTTCCAGGAATGGTGTGCCTCTCGGAAGGTGGAGACCAGGGAAGACCTCGAACAGCTGATTCTGCTCGAGGACTTCAAGGATTGTTTATCTGGAGACCTCAAGACGTACTTGGAGGAACAGCAGGTAGAGACCTTGAGTGCAGCAGCCACCATGGCTGAAGAGTACATCCTGACTCATAGGCCGTCTGCTAAGTACGTCCCGAGGAATTACCAGCGCCGGTTTGACAGACCTCACGACGAGGAAGAAAGACCCGTCCCACAAAGTGCTAAGAAGACGCCCCCAAAGAACAAGTCCTAGCAGTCCGAAGCACCGGAGCCCGAGGAGGAATATGGTGTGCTGGACTTGTGGGCAGAAAGGGCATATAGCTGCTAGGTGCCGAGGCAGAAGAGGTGGCAGCGCACGTAGGGAGGTGATGATGATGAGCTGTGTTACACCACCAGTAGGAAACCAGTCTACGACGACGCAGGAAGGACCAAGTTTGTTGGCCCCTCACACTTCAACCGGGTATGTAACGAGTGATCATACTGGTAGATCAATTGTAGTGCTCAGAGATAGTGGAGCAGCCCAGTCCCTGATCGTGAAGAGCTCGTTACCCGAGGGAGTATGTGTGGATGGGAGACCAGAGGTTATCCTGGTTGGGTTTCCGAGAACGCAGTATTTCGCCCCCTTAGTGCCAGTACATCTCGACTCGCCTTATTTCAGCGGCACATGTGCGTTGGCAGTAGTCGATACCCTCCCTGTGGCTGGGATTGACGTGGTACTAGCCAACGACTTGGTGACCGATTGGAGCATCAATCATCCCAAGGTTGCGGACGAGTCTACCAGAACAGCAAGGTCTGAGGTAACAGGCAAGGTAATGTCCAGGTAAAGACAGACCCGGATTTGAACATGTCTAATTTGTCCTCTCCCCCGCAGATCGACAGTTATCTAGCAGTGTCTCCTGATTCTCTCAACAAGGAACATGAGGTTAAGAAGGCAGAAGTACCTGAGCTAGAAGAGAGGCCTCGTGTGCAGACACCCACGGATACCAACGAGTCTGGAGCGAAGGCTAAGGTGTGCTTGCGGTATGGCAAGTTACAGCGTGTAGTGGACCAGCCAGAGATTCCCCAGACGTCAGAGGTATGTGAGGCATGTTCTAAAGGTCTAGTGCCCTCTTTGGTCCAAGCCAGGCTAGTGGATGGTGCCGGCTATGGACATGACAAGCTCAGGAAACTTATCCCTCGACTTACCAAATGTTTCCTATCGGTATTTTGTTTTGTTCTCCTATGTGCTCTCTGTGTTCTCAGTAAGGATCGGTGGACGACCCGAAGGATGATGGCTCCCGTGAACATCGAGAAGAGGTCCCAGGGATTGGAGATTTGTACTGCAGGTGTTGCAGTTGAAGAAGGGACCTGGAAGGTAATGGTTGATACAGGAGGTACGACATGTGATAATATGAGTGACTGTTTCCGACAGGTTGACACCCCTCGCGTGATAGCTGAGCCTCAAAGCAGCGTTATGCGGAACGTTGGTCGACCTGACGGTGGCAGAGTGAATGCCATCTGCAACGTACAAGCAGCCCTGTTGGGACTAGGTTTAAGCCTAGTAGTAGAGTATGTAGTAAGTACTGACTTGCCCATTGTCGCTATCACTCTGAATTATCAGACCCCTGTATTCCAGGTTCCTGTCTCCCTGAAGGACCATCGGACCGGTACCAGAAATGCCGTCTGTGATCAGCCGTCATCGGTGCCTCGACGCAGAGAAGTGTCGAGTCACCCCAGATCGTGTCTACACGGATCCTTACTAGAGAGGTGTGAAATGATGCTCCTGCTTGACATCGCAGTGGAGATGTGGGAGACGTGGAAGATTACGTCAGGCAGATCATTGCCTTCTATCTGCAAGCTCCCGTTGTGCCGGAAATGGCAATTAGGACAGTTCTGTAGACGTGACAGCCTCGACATCCCAGATTATAAAGCATGTAAGTCCATTTGGAGTTGTGTCGCCCTGCTAATTTGGTTTGTGTTTTTTATAGAACCCCAAACCAAATTCTTTTTGGTGGGGAGGTGTTACGGACCCGAGTCCAGCGTCCGAGCAAGGAGCAGTAACAACTACGCCATCTGTGGGTCAGCTCCCGAAACCCCCGCCAAACGAACGACGACACCTAGTGAGGACAGCGTGTACTGGCCTCGAGGACCAGTTTCCAGTCTGGTTCAGCGCTCAACACCGCCGTTCCTGACCTCTGGTGAGGTGGTGCTCCGACGACAGCGCCATCTCTGGACTGGATACGTCAGGTGTTAGTATCTGAGCCTGTGAGTGTGGTGTATTAGTGTCCCGGTTATTAATGACGTGTCTGCTTACAGAGCCGACCTGGGACCACTGTGTTGAAGGTGGAGTCAGTCTACCCGAGGCAGCCAGTCTCCATACTGTCCAGTTTGCTGCAGCTGTTGTGACGTCGTCCCCCTGGAAGAACACTGTGGTGTGTTAAGCCTGCCAGTGGAGTGGCAGTGGAAGGATTTACCCGGGACCGACGGTTGGAGACGATAATCCACTGGGGTATTGAGGACAGGAGGGTGATTGGTGATATCACACGAGACTCCTGTCTAGGGCGTACCCCTTTTATCGTTCGTGGAGTGGCCGTACCAGCCTTGGTGGCTCAGTACCTGCCAGCAGACCTGCTGGACGTGTGGTTGACGGCCTCCACGACGGTGCCCCCAGTGGACCTGTGTTGTGGCTGACCTGTGGCCAGGGTAGGCTCGGCGTTCTCAGAGGACACGTCTTGAGGCCACGAAGTAAGCACCGCGGACTCAGCACCTAGCTTCGAGGATCCATAGTCTCCAGCAGAAGACTACAGTGCTGATCCCCTTTGTAAAGTGTTAATACCCCTCCCCCTTGTGTACTCTATTTTATTATATATATTAAATGGTGATGGTGAAGATTATATTATATTAAGTTCTTAGCTTTCTTTCCCTACTCCCTTTAAGTTACTTGCGTCATGGATCGCATCCCTTGAAAGCCTCTACTGGCTTGAGGTCGGATATATATCTTCCTCTAACTACATCAGAGTAAGAACCCCGTTGCGTCCCGAGAGGGCCGTAACACCCAGCCCAAAAGGAAAATAGTGAAATGAAGATGAGAAACCTATGGTTTAATCAGAGATGTACGCTAGCTAAGCAGCAAAGTAAAAGGGCATGGAGAAACTATAGGAATAACAGGACACTGGAGAGCAGAAAGATACCAGAATGCCAAGAATGAATATGTCAGGATGAGAAGAGAGGCAGAAACAAAATACGAAGATGACATCGCAAGCAAGGCAAAGACTCAGCCTAAATTGCTGCATAGCCACATCAGGAGAAAAACAGCACTAAAGGAACAGATTATGAAATTAAGGATAGGGGCAGAAGGATTCACTACAAACGACAAGGAAGTGTGTGAGGAACCGAATATGAAATTCCAGGAGGTGTTCACCATAGAGCAAGGAGAAATTCCAGAGATAAGAGAGGGAATAGCTAACCAGGAACCACTGGAAGAGTTTGAGATTACCAGCGGGGAAGTAAGGAAGTGTTTACTAGAGTTGGATGTGACAAAGGCTATAGGCCCAGATGGAATCTCCCCGTGGATACTAAAGGAAGGAGCAGATGGCAGAAGAACTGTGCCTACCACTCTCCATAGTGTATAACAAATCACTGGCAACAGGGGAACTGCCAGAAATTTGGAAAGCAGCTAACGTAGTCCCGATATACAAGAAAGGGGATAGACAGGAGGCACTGAACTACAGGCCAGTGTCCCTAATCTGCATATCATGCAAGCCAATGGAGAAGATTGTGCGAAAAAAGCTAGTGGAGCATCTAGAGCGAAAGAACTTTGTAACACAGCTTAAACATGGGTTCAGGGATGGCAGGTCCTGCCACACAGGGTTACATGAATTCTGCGACCAGGCAACAAAAATCAGGCAAGAAAGAGCAGGGTGGGTAGATTGCATATTTTTGGATTGCCAGAAAGCCATTGACACAGTGCCACACCAGAGACTAGTGCGAAAGCTGGAGATGCAGACAGGAGTGAAAGGGAAGGTACTCCATTGGATAAGGGAGTACCTAAGTAACAGAAGACAGCGAGTCACTGTGAGGGGTGAGGTCTCAGATTGGCGAAACGTCACCAGTGGGGTCCCGTAGAGTTAAGTCCTTGGACCCATACTATTTCTTATATATGTAAATGATCTTCCAAATGGTATAGAATCATTCCTCTCATTGTTTGCTGAAGATGCAAAAATTTTGAGGAGGATTAAGACGGAGAAAGACAGTATGAAGCTGCAAGATGACCTAGACAGACTGAATGAACGGTCCAACAAATGACTTCTAAAGTTCAACCCGAGTAAATGTAGGGTAATGAAACGAGGCAGTGGAAACAGGAGGCCAGACACAGGATACAGAATTGGAGATTAAGTCCTTCATGAAACGGACAGAGAGAAGGATCTAGGAGTTGACATCACACCAAACCTGTCTCCTGAAGCCCACATCAAAAGAATAAAATCGGCGGCGTATGCGAGGCTGGCTAACATCACAACTGCTTTCAGGAACCTGTGTAAGGAATCATTCAGAACCTTGTATACCAAATTTGTCAGACCAATCCTGGAGTATTCGGCCTCAGCATGAAGCCCATACCTAGTCAAGCACAAGGCGACGCATGAAAAAGTTCAGAGATATGCAACTAGGTTAGTACCAGAACTAAGAGGCATGAGTTACGAAGAAAGGCTGCGGGAATGTACCTCACGACACTCGAAGACACAAGAGTAAGGGGAGACATAATCACTACCTACAAAATTCTCAGAGGAATTGACAGGGTAGATAAAGATAAACTGTTTAACATGGGTGGAACACGAACATAGGGGACACAGGTGGAAACTTAGTACCCAAGTGAGCCACTGGGACGATAGAAAGAACTTTTTCAGTGTCAAAGTAGTTAACAGATGGAATGCATTAGGCAGTGATGTGGTGGAGGCTGACTCCATACACAGTTTCAAATGTAGATATGATAGAGCCCAGTAAGCTCAGGAATTTGTACATCAGTTAAATGACAGTTGAGAGGCGGGACCAAAGAGCTAGAGCTCAACCCCCACAAGCACAATTAGGTGAGTACACACACACACACGCTAATTGACAAGTGTCTGGTAGCTGAGCGGACAGTGTGCAGGACTAGTAATTCTGTGGCTCGGGTTCGATTCCCGGATCAGAATCTGATCAGGGGGGTAGAAATAGCCTAAGCTACTCTATCCCTTTGAGATTTATTTCTTTCTTATCTCAATAAACATACTTGAACCAATGGCCAAAGTTTCTTTCATCCTAATGCCCCTGTTACCTAACAGTAAATAGGTACCTGGGAGTTAGATAGGTGTTACAGAGCTCCTTCCCGGGTGTACTTACCTAATTGTGCTTGCGGGGGTTGAGTTTTGGATCTTTGGTCCCGCCTCTCAACAATCAATCAACTGGTGTACAGATTCCTGAGCCTACTGGTCTCTATCATATCTACATTTGAAACTGTGTATGGAGTCAGCCTCCACCCCATCACTGCCTAAAGCATTCCATTTATTAACTACTCTGACACTGAAAAAAATCTTTCTAACGTCTCTGTGGCTCATCTGGGTAATAAGTTTCCACCTATGTCCCCTTGTTCGTGTTCCACCCGTGCTGAAGAGTTTGTCTTTGTCCACCCTGTCAATTCCCCTGAGAATTTTGTAGGTGGTTGTTACGGCCCTATTGGGTCGCAACTGGGTTCTCTGATGTTATTAGAGTTTGGGTATCCGGCCCCAAGTTAGTAGTGGCTTTCAAGGGGTGTGTTCCATAACGCAAGTAAATTAAAGGGGAAGGGATACAAATGCACTGCTTTTGTATATATATTGCTACCACCACCATAAATAAATATATCACAGTCACACGCGGGGTTGCTATAACTACACTTATTATATACAGATTAGTCTTCCTCTGAAGACACAGGATGCTCCACGGTGCTCAAGATGAGTAGCCCTGGTTCTCTTCGTCGTGGCCCACGATAAATCCTCTGATTCTCTCGGCGAATCTACCCCGGCCACAGGCCAGCCAAATCACAATCCCACTGGGTGCACCGTCATGGAGGCCTTCAACCACAAATCCAGCCTGCAGCTGGCAGGTTCCGATCAGCTCCGCTGTGTAGGCCACTCCACGACTGATACTAGGGTTGTGAGCCCTAGGCAGGAGCTTCGTGTGATTCCGAAGATCACTCTCCTCCCTCCGCATCACAGTGGCTAGTCTCTTCCACCAGCCAGCCCCCAGATAAGACGATTCCTGGTACTGCCACTTCACAGGCAGGCTAACACACTCAACAGTGTTCGTCCGGGGGTGACACAGCTTCTGCAGCAAACACGTGGAGAGACTTTGGCTGCCTTGGGTAGACTCTCCCATCGTCCAATACAGCAGTCCCAGGTCGACTCTTTAATCAGACACGTCATTAGTGTTGGGGACACTCTAGGGCACCTCACTTACAGGCTTAGACACAAACGTCCACCTATCCACTCCATAGATGGCGTTGCTGTCTAAGCGCCACCTCACCAGAGGTCAGCAGCGGCTATGTTACGAGCTGACTAAGACGGGAAACCAGCCCCTGTGGCCGGTATATCCCGTCCTCGCTAGATGGCGTTGTCCATTTGGAGGGTGTTTCGGGAGCTGACCCACAGATGGGGTTGTCGTCACTGCTCCGTGCTCGGACGCTGGACTCGGGTCCGTAACACCTCCCCACCAAAAAGAATTTGGTTTGGGTTTCTATAAAAGAGGAAACAAACCAAATTAGTGTGTGGGCACAACTCCAAACAGTCACGTAAACGATGGACTAGAGTGACGAGGATGTCTTGTCTGCAAAACTGTCCTAGTGAGAAACCCTGGCACAAAGGAAACTTGAAGATGGAAGGCAATGATCTGCCTGTTGTGATCTTCCACATCTTCACTTAGATGTCAAGCAGGGGCATAGCATAATCTTCTTACGTGCCTCGAGTAAGGATTGGTATAGACGCGATCTGGGGTGAATCGCCACTTCCCTGTGTTGTGGCACCGATGATGGCTGGTCACAGACGGCATTTCTGGTACCGGTCCGGTAGTCCTTCAGGGAGACGGGAACCGGGAATACAGGGGTCTGATAATTTAGAGTGACAGCGATAGTTAAATCAGTACTCACAGCATACGCCTCTACTAGGCCCACACCTAGTCCCAACAGGGTTGTTCGTACATCGAAGATGGTGTCCGCTCTACCACCGTCAGATCGACCAACGTTCCGCATAACGCTACATCCAGGCTCAGCAATCACGCGGGGGGTGTCAACCTGTCGGAAACAGTCACTCATAATATCACATCTCATACCTCCTGTATCTACCATCACCTTCCAGGTCTCTTCTTTGACTGCAACACTCACAGTGCACGTCTCTAATCCCTGGGATCCCTTCACGATGTTCTAGGGAGCCATCATCTGTCGGGTCGTCCACTGGTCCTTACTGAGAACACACATGAGAAGAAGACAAAATACTGCTAAGAAACGTTTGGCTAACCGAGGGATTAGCTTCCTGATCCTGTAATGTCCATAGCTGGCTATATCCATTAGCCTGGTTTGGACCGAAGAGGGCACTATAACCTTCGCACATACCTCACATACCTCCGACGTCTGGGGAATCTCTGGCTGGTTCAGTATACATTGTACTTTGCCATACCGCAAGTACTCATCCGCCTTCACTCCAGACTCTTGGGTATCCGTGGGTGCTTGTACACGAGGCCTCTCTTCTCGCTCAGTTGCTTCTGCCTCTTTAACCTCATGTTCCTTGTTGGGAGAAGAATCAGGAGACTCTGCTAGAATACTGTCAATCTGTAGGCGAGAGGAAGGATTAAACACGTTATCTAATTCCATGTCTGTCTGTACTTGGATGTTACCAATGCCTGCTGTTACCTCGGACCTTGCTGTTCCAGCTGACTCGTCAACAATCTTGGGATGATTGTTGCTCCAATCTGTCACCAAGTCGTTGGCTAGTATCACGTCAATCCCATCTATAGGCAAGGTATCAACTACTGCCAACGCACATGTGCCGCTGAAGTAAGGCGAGTCGAGATGTATCGGCACTAAGGGGGAAACGTACCGCGTCATAGGAAACCCAACTAGGACAACCTTTTGTCTCCCGTCTACACTTATTCCCTTGGGTAGCGAGTTTTTCACGATCCGGGACTGGGCTGCTCCACTATCTCTGGGCACTACAACTGACCTACCAGTTTGATCACTCGATACATACCCGCCTGAAGTGTGTGGGGCAAACAATCTTGGTTCTTCCTGACTAGTCATAGACTGGCTTCCTACTGGTGGTGTCACACAGCTCATCAACATCACCTCCCTACGTGGGCCGCTACCTCTTCTGCCTCGGCACATAGCAGCTACATGCCCTTTCTGCCTCGGCACATAGCAGCTACATGCCCTTTCTGCCTCGGCACATAGCAGCTACATGCCCTTTCTGCCTACAAGTCCAACACACCATATTCCTCCTCGGACTGCGGTGTTTCGGACTGCTAGGACTGGTCCTTCGAGGGCTACTTGGGGGGGTCTTCTTAGCGCTTTGTGGGACGGGTCTCTCCTCTTCCTGACGAGGCTTGCCAAACAGACGTGGGTAATTCCTGGGGACATACTTAGTGGAAGGCCTATGTTTCAAGATGTACTCCTCAGCCATGGTGGCTGCTGCACTTAAGGTCTCCACCTGCTGCTCTTCTAGGTATGTCTTTAGATCTCCAGACAGACAGTCTTTGAAGTCCTCTAACAGTATGAGCTGCTCGAGGTCTTCTTTGGTCTCCACCTTCCGAGAAGCACACCACTCTTGGAAAAGCCGTTCCTTGAAGGTCGCGAATTCGGTGAATGTGTGCTCCGAGGTCTTTTTCAGGTTCCTGAACTTCTGCCTGTAAGCCTCAGGCACCAGTTGGTAAGCCATGAGCACTACCTTCTTCACCTTGTCGTAGTCGCCGGAGTAATCAAGGGACAACGTGGAGTAGGCGATTTGGGCCTTCTCAGTCAAGACGGACTGTACCATGATGGCCCAATTCTCCTTTGGCCACTCCAAAGAGGCTGCAACCTTCTCGAAGGCCGCGAAGAACTTCGAAACTTCCTTCTCGTGGAACTTTGGGACCATTTTGATGTTCCTTACCGGATCGAAAATACTTGTGTCCGTTGTTTGCCTCCCCCCGCCTAATCGCAACACTTCTGGGTCATGTTGTCTCTCTTTTTCCTTCTCTTCTCTCTCTCGCTCTTCTCTTTCTCGTTTCTCTTCTCTTTCTCGCTCTTCTCTTTCTCGTTTCTCTTCTCTTTCTCGCTCTTCTCTTTCTCTTTTCTCTTCTCTTTCTTGCTCTTCTCTTTCTCTTTCCCTATCTAGTTCTAAACGCCTCATCTCTAATTCTTTATCTTGTCTCTCTCTTTCCATTTCTAATTTCTTCCATTCTATCTCGTGATTTATTTCCAAGGCACGCATTTTGACAGTAAGAAAGCTAATATTCAGCTCACCTGCATTGCTGTCAATGTCACTGCCCTTATCTTCCTTTTCAGCGGAAGCTACTTCCTCACTTTCTTTTGTAATTTGTGCCTCGCATTCCTGTGTCTCCTTGGCCTTCAAATGCTTGTGAACCTTGGACAAGATCTCCACATGGGAATCACTGGCACGTATCTTTATCTCCAGATAGGCACTTACTAATACAAGTTCTGGTTTTCCCAGATATTTTAATCTGGCAAGACAGTCCTCCCTGTTCAGAAAGGCCTGAACATCGTCCAGATCGTCGATGGGCGCTTTTTCTGCTATTGTCACTTAGATGGAACACTAGCACTTATCACACCACTTCACTTTAGCACTTAATGCACCGAGCACTGTACTACGCCAATATTGCACTTTATCGCACCTAACACCGCACTTGCCAATATTGCACGTAATTACACCGGGCACCGCACTACAATATTGCACTAAATCACGCCGAGCACTGCACTACAATATTGCACGTAATCACACCGAGCACCGCACAGGACGTACAACGTCCTACTAGTTACATACAGGGGGAATTATTTACAGGGGATTGCGCTACATCACCACCCCTGTCAAACATACTTGACCAGGGGTCGGATCCCGCTGGGGATGCCAATTATGTTACGGCCCTATTGGGTCGCAACTGGGTTCTTCTCTGATGTTATTAGAGTTTGGGTATCCGGCCCCAAGTTAGTAGTGGCTTTCAAGGGGTGTGTTCCGTAACGCAAGTAAATTAAAGGGGAAGGGATACAAATGCACTGCTTTTGTATATATATTGTTACCACCACCATAAATAAATATATTACAGTCACACGCAGAGTTGCTATAACTACACTTATTATATACAGATTAGTCTTCCTTTGAAGACACAGGATGCTCCACGGTGCTCAAGATGAGTAGCCCTGGTTCTCTTCGTCGTGGCCCACGATGAATCCTCTGATTCTCTCGGCGAATCTACCCCGGCCACAGGGCAGCCAAATCACAATCCCACTGGGTGCACCGTCGTGGAGGCCTTCAACCACAAATCCAGCCTGTAGCTGGCAGGTTCCGATCAGCTCCGCTGTGTAGGCCACTCCACGACTGATACTAGGGTTGTGAGCCCTAGGCAGGAGCTTTGTGTGATTCCGAAGATCACTCTCCTCCCTCCTCACCACAGTGGCTAGTCTCTTCCACCAGCCAGCCCCCAGATAAGACTATTCCTGGTACTGCCACGTCACTGGCAGGCTAACACACTCAACAGTGTTCGTCCGGGGGTGACTCACAGCTTTTGCAGCAAACACGTGGAGAGACTTTGGCTGCCTTGGGTAGACTCTCCCATCGTCCAATACAGCAGTCCCAGGTCGACTCTGTAATCAGACACGTCATTAGTGTTGGGGACACTCTAGGGCACCTCACTTACAGGCTTAGACACAAACGTTCACCTATCCACTCCATAGATGGCGTTGCTGTCTAAGCGCCACCTCACCAGAGGTCAGCAGCGGCTATGTTACGAGCTGATTAAGACGGGAAACCAGCCCCTGTGGCCGGTATATCCCGTCCTCGCTAGATGGCGTTGTCCATTTGGAGGGGGTTTCGGGAGCTGACCCACAGATGGCGTTGTCGTCACTGCTCCGTGCTCGGACGCTGGACTCGGGTCCGTAACAGTGGTAATCATGTTTCCCCTTACTCTTCTGTTTTCCAGGGATGTGAGGTTCGGCTCTCTTAGCCTTTCCTCATAGCTCATTCCTCTCAGTTCCGGGACGAGCCTGGTGGCATACCGCTGAACCTTCTCTAGCTTTGTCTTGTGTTTAACTAGGTATGGACTCCAGGCTGGAGCTGCATACTCCAGGATTGGTCTTATATAAGTGGTATACAGGGTTCTGAAAGATTCCTTACACAAGTTTCTAAAGGCAGTTCTTATGTTGGCCAGTCTAGCATATGCCGCTGATGATATTCTTTTGATGTGGGCCTCTGGTGACAGGTTCGGTGTGATATCAACCCCCAAATCTTTCTCTCTATTTGACTCTTGTAGGATTTCACCTCCCAGATGATACCTTGTGTTTAGCCTCCTGCTCCCTTCGCCCTATTTCATCACCTTACACTTTCCTGAGTTGAACTTTAGCAGCCATTTTCTAGACCATTCCTCCAGTTTATTCCAGTCATCCTGTAGTCTCTGTCTATCTTCATCAGTCTTGATTCTTCTCATAATTTTTACATCATTAGCAAACATTGAGAGGATTGAGTCTATACCCTCCGGAAGATCGTTTACATATATTAGAAACAGGATGGGTCCAAGTACTGTGCCCTGTGGGATTCCGCTGGTGACATTGCGCCACTCTGATATCTCCTTCCTCACCGTTACTCGCTGTTTCCTGTTGCTTAAGTACTCCCTTATCCACTGGAGCACCTTCCCTTTTACTCCTGCCTGTTGCTCCATTTTTTTTAACTGCCTTTTATGGGGTACTGTGTCAAAGGCTTTTTGACAGTCCAGGAAAATGCAGTCGGCCCACCCTTCTCTTTCCTGCCTAATTTTTGTTGCCTGGTCATAAAATTCTATTAAACCTGTGAGGCACGATTTACCATCCCTGAACCCATGTTGGTGGTGCGTTACAAAGTTATTTCCCTACAGATGCTCTACGAGCCTTTTCCTCACGATCTTCTCCATCACCTTGCATTATATACAAGTTAAGGAAACTGACCTGTAGTTCAGTGCCTCTTGCCTGTCTCCCTTCTTGTATATTATATGGACCACGTTAGCTGTCTTCCAACTTTCTAGTAAGTCTCCTGTTTCCAGTGACCTGTTATGTACCATAGAGAGTGGCACACTTAGTGCTTCTGCACCATCCTTTAATACCCATGGTGAGATTCTGTCAGGCCCAACAGCCTTTGTCACATCCAGCTCCAGCAGACACCTTTCGACCTCATCACTGGTGAGGTCAAATTCCTCCAAGGTTGCTTGGTTTGCCGCCTCCTCACTTATTACAGGGGCTTCTCCTTGTTCTATTGTGAAGACCAGGAATATCTTGTTGAGTTCTTCACACACTTCCTTGTCATTCTCTGTGTATCTGTTCTCCCCTTTTCGCAGCTTCATCACTTATTCCTTCACTGCTGTTTTCCTCCTGATGTGGCTGTGGAGTAGCTTTGGTTAGGTCTTGGCTTTACTCGTGATGTCATTTTCAAACTGTCTCTCTCTCTGCTTCCCTCCTCACTCTGAGGTACTCATTTCTGGCCCTCTGGTATCTTTCCCTGCTCTCTGGTGTTCTGGTATTTCTGTAGTTTCTCTCTGTTCTTTTACTCAGTTGTTTCGTTACCTTGCATTCCTGGTTGAACCATCGGTTTTTCTGTTGTTTTTCGTTTTTCTCCTTTTGGACGGGGATAAACCTGTCTGCAGCTTCCTGGCTCTTCTGGGTGACAAAATTCATCATGACCTGCACATTCTTGTCTCTAAGTTCTGTTTCCCATGGTATTCCCCTGAGGAAGTTCCTCATCTCGTCATATTTTCCTCTTCGGTATTTCTGTCTTTTTCCCTCCGATCCCAACCTTGGATAGGTTATCCCTACCTGTCTAGATGAGTCTAGCTGGTTCATCATTGCCTCTCACTCTTGTGGGTTCCTTGACATGCTGGCTCAGAAAATTCCTTGTTGCCACAAGAGTTTAGCTCTCCACGTATCTGTACCTCCATGTGGGTCCCCATTCTCCCAGTCTGTCTTTCCATGGTTGAAATCGCCAATGATTAAGAGTCTTGAGCCATTCCTTCAGGCAACTGTAGCTGCTCTCTCTATTTTATTAATGGTTGCCATGTTCTCCCTATCAAACTCCTGTCTAGGTCTTCTGTCATTTAGGGGAGGGTTGTAAATGACTGCCACTATTATCTTAGGTCCACCCATTGTTATAGTTCCTGTTATGTAATCTCTGAATCCGTCACAGCCCGGAATTTCCATCTCATCAAAACTCCAGTCCTTCCTTATCAGCAGGGCCACTCCTCCACCTCCTCTCCCTTCCCTCTCTTTCCTTACTATATAGTAGTCCTTTGGAAACACAGCATCTGTTATGACTCAAGACAATTTTGTTTCCGTTAGTCCTATTACATCAGGGTTTTCTTAAACGAACAAATCCACAAGGGCCGTGACGAGGATTCGAAACTGCGTCCGGGAGCATCCCAGACACTACCTCAGGGTTTTCTTCTTGCGCCCTTTCTTCCAGTTCACTTGCTTTATTGGTAATCACATCAATGTTTGAGTACATTACCTTAAAGCTCACTTTCTTGTATCCAATTTCACCCTCACTCCCCACAAGTGTAGGAAGTTGTTCCATGGTCATTGCTACTTGGGTAGGCTCATCCTCCTGTGAGGTAGTTGCCAGGGGTTCAGGGGGAGGTGGAGTGGGGGATAGAGGGCTTTGGTCTTGCTCAGGCCTGCTTGGGGCAGGAAGAAGACCAGGGGCTGGGAAAGCAGGTGATACTTGGGGAAAGGATTTGGGTTTCATGATGGGCATTGTGCAGTGGCAAGGAAGGGTTTGTGCTGGGGGATAGGGAGGGGGGCCCTATTGGGTGGTGGGCTGGGGTGTTGCATTCCCCCCCTGGGGTTCCTGGGTTGCTGGATTGGTGTTCCCCACTCCCCTCTGGGAATGCTGGGTTGGAGGCTTAGGTTCCCTGGGTGTGTGTGTGTGTTATACACTGTACTCACCTAGTTGTACTCACCTAGTTGTGCTTGCGGGGATTGAGCTCTGGCTCTTTGGTCCCGCCTCTCAACCGTCAATCAACAGGTGTACAGTTCCTGAGCCTATTGGGCTCAATCATATCTACACTTGAAACTGTGTATGGAGTCAGCCTCCACCACATTGCTTCCTAATGCATTCCATTTGTCAACCACTCTGACACTAAAAAAGTTCTTTCTAATATCTCTGTGGCTCATTTGGGCACTCAGTTTTCACCTGTGTCCTCTAGTGTGTGTGCCCCTTGTGTTAAATAGCCTGTCTTTATCAACCCTGTCGATTCCCTTGAGAATCTAGAATGTGGTGATCATGTCCCCCCTAACTCTTCTGTCTTTCAACGAAGTGAGGTTCAATTCCCGTAGTCTCTCCACGTAGCTCATACCTCTCAGCTCGGGTACTAGTCTGGTGGCAAACATTTGAACCTTTTCCAGTTTAGTCTTATGCTTGACTATATATGGACTCCATGCTGGAGCCGCATACTCCAGGATTGGTCTGACATATGTGGTATATAATGTTCTGAAAGATTCCTTACACAAGTTTCTAAAGGCCATTCTTATGTTAGCCAACCAGGCATATGCTGCTGATGTTATCCTCTTGATATGAGCTACAGGGGACAGGTCTGGCGTGATATCAACACCCAGGTCTTTCTCTCTCTCTGACTCTTGAAGTATTTCATCTCCCAAGTGATACCTTGTATCTGGTCTCCAACTTCCTACCCCTATCTTCATTACATTACATTTGCTTGGGTTAAACTCTAACATCCATTTGTTCGACCATTCCTGCAGCTTGTCCAGGTCTTCTTGAAGCCTCAAGCTGTCCTCCTCTGTCTTAATCCTTCTTATAATTTTGGCGTCGTCAGCAAACATTGAGAGGAATGAGTCTATACCCTCTGGGAGATCATTTACGTATATCAGAAACAGAATAGGTCCAAGCACAGAGCCCTGTGGGACTCCACTGGTGACTTCACGCCATTCTGAGGTCTCACCCCTCACTATAACTCTCTGCTTCCTATTGCTTTGGTACTCCCTTATCCACTGGAACGCCCTACCAGTTACTCCTGCCTGTTTCTCCAGCTTATGCATCAACCTTTTATGGGGTACTGTGTCAAAGGCTTTCCGACAGTCCAAAAAAATGCAGTCTGCCCATCCTTCTCTTTCTTGCTTAATCTTTGTCACCTGATCATAGAATTCTATCAAGCCTGTAAGGCAACATTTACCCTCCCTTCACCCATGTTGATGGGTTGTCACGAAGTCTCTTCTCTCCAGATGTGTTACTAGGTTTTTTCTCACAATCTTCTCCATCACCTTGCATGGTATACAAGTTAAGGACACTGGCTTGTAGTTCAGTGCCTCTTGTCTGTCACCCTTTTTAAATATTGGTACTACATTAGCAGTCTTCCATATTTCTGGTAGGTCTCCCGTTTCCAGTGACCTACTATACACTATGGAGAGTGGCAAGCAAAGTGCTCCTGCACACTCTTTCAATACCCTTGGTGAGATTCCATCTGGCCCAACAGCTTTTCTCACATCCAGCTCCAATAGGTGCTTCTTGACCTAATCTCTTGTAATTTCAAACCTTTCCAAGGTCACCTGGTTTGCTGCCACCTCTCCTAGCGCCGTGACTTCTCCCTGTTCCATTGTAAAGACCTCCTGGAACCTTTTGTTGAGTTCTTCACACACCTCTTTGTCATTCTCTGTGTACCTGTCCTCGCCCACCCTAAGTTTCATCACCTGTTCCTTCACTGTTGTCTTCCTCCTGATGTGACTGTGTAGTAGCTTTGGTTCGGTCTTGGCTTTATTAGCTATACCATTTTTATACCTTTTCTCAGCTGCTCTTCTCACACTAACATACTCGTTCCTGGTTCTCTGGTATCTCTCTCTACTTTCTGGTGTTCTGTTATTACGGAAGTTCCTCCATGCCCTTTTGTTCAGCTCCTTTGCTTTCATACATTCCCTATTAAAACACGGATTCTTCCTTTGCTTCTCTGTTTTTTCCTGTTGGACTGGGACAAACCTGCTTACAGCCTCCTGACATTTTTGGGTGACATAGTCCATCATGTCTTGTACGGACTTGGTTCCAAGTTCTGTGTCCCAATGTATATCCCATAGGAATTTATTCATCTCCTCATAGTTTCCCTTTCGGTACGCCAGCCCTTTGTTTCCCAGTTCTTTTTTGGTGGTTATAATTCCTAGCTCAACCAGGTACTCAAAGCTCAATACACTATGATCACTCATTCCCAAGGGGGCTTCCAACTTAACTTCCCTTATATCCGACTCATTTAGGGTAAATATCAGATCAAGCAAGGCTGGTTCATCCCCTCCTCTCGTTCTTGTCGGTCCCTTGACGTGTTGACTTAGAAAGTTTCTTGTTGCCACATCCAGCAGCTTAGCTCTCCATGTGTCTGGGCCTCCATGTGGGTCTCTGTTCCCCCAATCTATCTTTCTATGGTTGAAGTCTCCCATGAATAGTAGCCTGGATCCGTTCTTGCTAGCCACAGAAGCTGCTCTCTCTATTATATAGATGGTGGCCAAGTTGTTTCTATCATATTCCTGTCTGGGTCTTCTGACATTCGGTGGGGGGGTTATATATGACTACTACTATAATTTTCTGTCCTCCAGTTGCTATGGTGCCTGATATGTAGTCACTGAAACCTTCACAGTTCTGAATTATCATCTCTTCGAAACTCCAACCTTCTCTTAGTAGCAAAGCTACACCACCTCCTCCTCTCCCTTCTCTCTCTTTCTTCACTACATAGTAGCCCTGTGGAAACACTGCGTTTGTTATGGTGTTTGTTAGCTTTGTTTCTGTGAGTGCTATTATGTCTGGGTTTTCTTCTTGTGCCCATTCTCCGAGTTCACTTGTTTTATTTGTAATTCCATCAATGTTAGTGCACATTGCCTTGAAGCTCACTTTTTTCAGTTCATTTTCTTGTCCCTTTCTTGGCGAGCATTCTGCTGGTGTGGGAAGCTTTTCAGTGGGTGAGATGATCTGTGAGGTGGTTTGCAGGGTTTCAGGGGAGTTTGGGGTGAGGGGTGAGGGTTTCATGGAAGGGGGGACAGGTAGGGTGTGGGTTAAGGAGATAGGGGGGACATGGAGGATACGGGGTGATGGGGAAGGAGGGATAGGGAGGGTATGGGATGAAGGGGGAGGGGGAAATGTGGGAGGGGGGACATGATGGGAATGGAGAAGGGATGACAGGGTAAGAATGGGGTGGGGGGGGGAGGGAGGGTTGGGTGGGGGCAAGTAGGGTGAGGGGAAGGGAGGGTTTCTATGCAGAGGGGGGAGGTGGGGTTGCCCTTCCCTCTGGTGTTGCTGGGATGCTGGTTTTGGGTTCGCCTCTTGTCTCTAGTACTGTTGTGTTGGGGGCTGTGATTTCCTGGTTTGCTTCTCCCTCCCTGCGCTTCCTCCTTGCCTCTGCTGCCCTGGCTCTCTCCTCCTTCGTCCTGTCCCTCTGCAGGAATACTTTCTTGTATCCCTCCACATGCTGCAGTCGACTCTTCCTTTCGAGAATATCCTCCTTTGTGGTTTCGTTTGTAAACACCATCTTTACAAACTTTGCACACCACCTTTGTGTGTGTGTGTGTGTACTCACCTAGTTGTACTCACCTAGTTGTGTCTGCAGGATCGAGCATTGACTCTTGGATCCCGCCTTTCGAGCATTGGTTGTTTACAGCAATGACTCCTGTCCCATTTCCCTATCATACCTGGTTTTAAAATTATGAATAGTATTTGCTTCCACAACCTGTTCCTGAAGTGCATTCCATTTCCCCACTACTCTCACGCTAAAAGAAAACTTCCTAACATCTCTGTGACTCATCTGAGTTTCAAGCTTCCATCCATGTCCTCTCGTTCTGTTACTATTCCGTGTGAACATTTCGTCTATGTCCACTCTGTCAATCCCTGTGAGTATCTTATACGTTCCTATCATGTCCCCCCATCTCCCTTCTTCTTTCTAGTGTCGTAAGGCACAGTTCCCTCAGGCGCTCCTCATACCCCATCCCTCGTAGCTCTGGGACGAGTCTCGTTGCAAACCTTTGAACCTTTTCCAGTTTCATTATATGCTTCTTCAGATGGGGACTCCATGATGAGGCGGCATACTCTAAGACTGGCCTTACGTAGGCACGTAGGCCTTACGTAGCTTACATACGTAGGCGTATGTGTGTGTGTGTGTGTGTGTGTGTGTGTGTGTGTGTGTGTGTGTGTGTGTGTGTGTGTGTGTGTGTGTGTGTATGTGTGTATGTGTGTGTGTGTGTGCGGGAGAAAACTAATTAGCTAGTTAGTAATTAGTTACAGTTGATTGATTGACAGTTGAGAGGCGGGCCGAAAGAGCAAAGCTCAACCCCCACAAGAACAATTAGGGGAATACAACTAAGTGAATACACACACACACACGAGAGAGAGAGAGAGAGAGTGTGTGTGTCCTGGGTGTCATCAGGTATCCGTGACGAAGCAGCGCCGTAAGAAACCAGCGTCCCGGTCACCCTTCACATCACTCACTGCAACACAAGCGATGGCAAGACACACATCTTCCTGCGGTGTTATCATGCAACACACGGGGGGCCCCAGAGGGGTCCTGTTGGGGGCCATGCCTCTCCTTGGGGGGGAGTGGGTCACAGGGAATCCTATTGAGGATAATCTATACAAGAGAAAAATAAAAATAAAATATCCCCTCCAACAGTATTGGACCTTTATTTACAAATTAAGGTTCATACAAAGAGGACAACAAAGATATTTTTGAAATTCTGAAAGGCCAGTATGAGGCTATGTTCACCACCTCCATATACAACATGAAAGTTGAGGATCTGGATAGTTTCTTTATAAATGACTTCCAAGATGCAGATAATATAACCGATATTAACAAGAACTCAGAAAACCTTGAAAGAGAAATTGACAAGATGTCCTCAGCCCCATGTCCTGACTCATGGAATTCAATTTTCATAAAGAAATGTAAAATACCAGTAGTAACTCAGTGTAATATGGTGAACGACACTGGATACTGGGGAGATACTAGCAGCACTTAAATCAGTAGATATAGCTTCTCTACACAAGGGAGGTAGAAAAGCTTTGGCAAAAATTATATCCCAGTTGCACTAACATCACACATCAAAGTTTTTGAAGGAGTGATTAAGAATAAAATTTCCAGTTTTATGAAAAATAATGAACTTCACAACCTAGGACAAGGTGAATTTAGAGCGAGAAGATCCTGTCTGTCACAGTTCCTCAACCACCATGACAGAATCCCAGCAGCCTTAGAGGAAAAGAAAAATGCAGATGTTGAATACACAGATATTGTAAAGGCATGCGACATATAGGACCATGGAATGATAGTCCATAAAATGAACTCAATAGGAAAAACGGGTAAAGTGGGGGTATTGCATTTTAAACTTTCTGTCAAACACAATGCAGGGAGTGATGGTCAATCAAATAAGATCAAGCCCAAGTGCAGTGAAAAGCTCTGTACACCAGGGCACAGTCTTTGCAGCACTGTTTTCCCATCTGTATCTGTGATATAGACAAAAATACAGGTCACAGCTTCATGTCATCCTTTGCAGATGATACAAAAGTCAGCATGAAAATTGCCACTGTAGAAGAAAATGAAAAACAACAGGCAGATATAAATCAACTATTCGATTGGGCAACTGAAAATAACATTATGATTAACAGTGATAAGTTCCAGGTACTGAGGTATGGTGTACACGAGGAAGTTAACCCTTCAGCTGCTATGGGACAAATGGCCTCAACACTGCCAAGTGCCAAAAAAAAAATCAAATTTTTTTTCGTCTGATAAAAATGTTCATTTGTGTTATCTGAGCATGGTAAAAAACTAATAATTAATTTTACTTGCCAATGAGGTAAATGAGCTGAGAAGTTGGGCGATGGCATCACAGATGTTGGCTGCTCATACGTGGTACGTCCTGAGAGCAGCGGGCAGCGTGTTCAAGCAGCTCCAGTTGCCGCGAATTTATTTTAGCTGCATTATTTACAGTATCTGTGGCGTATTTTACAACCTTTTTTTTTCACTGATATTGTTCAATATATTGTCACTTGATGTTGTATTATAATACAACTGTTATAAATTCATTACACTGTCATATATTAGTGTCACAATTAGGCGCACACAAATGTGTTATTTTAGAAGATATATATAATGTATTCTGCTTTATTTTCAATATATACACTCACTCAATATGTACATGTCTATGCATCATTATTGGACAATTAGTAATCCTGGACAGTGTGGTACTCTTCAAAACAGGTGACATGGCACAAAGGGACGGCACATGCTGAACACCATGTTAGCACCCATTTACGTTTCTGTGTCCTCTTTTGTGTGGTCGTACACACAATGCACTCACGCTGGCCTACTGCACGCTTTCGAGCTGGTGGTAAATTCCTTATTGCGTGTACCTGACAGGAGGCCTGGTCGACGACCGGGCCGCGGGGACGCTAAGCCCTGGAAGCACCTCAAGGTAACCTGAAACCCATCCCTGAAAGTCAGCAGATTGATTGATTGATAAAGATTAAACCACCCAAAAGGTGGCACTGCATGAATAGCCCGTAAGTGGAAACCCTTTGGAGCTATTACCAGTATCAATAACTGATACCAGAGATCTGTGGATGGATGGGATCCTCATGGTGGCTCGCAGTTTATGGCCCGCAGGACGCTTAGTCGCCAGGTTGCAGTTTAATATGCAAAGCGACGCTTTATATCTGAACAGAGCAACCTCGGTAGTTTGGTACCATCAGGATCGTCGTCCTTTTCGAGGAATTGCATTTGTCTGTCTGAAAGTCAGCATGTAAGGAGCATGAAGCAATAATGGGTTCACAATGGACCTCTGTATGCCAGGAACTGGATTGCCAAACTTTTCTAGTAATTGTGTCACTACAACAAAACTGAACGCACGGTAATTTGGTTTAGTACCTGTTTTGACAAGATACATATTGTAACTATTCAGCATTGTTACGTCAAGAAAGTGTAAAAAAAATTTCTTGGCCTGCTTTATTTTTTTACGTACACACTCTACAGCACCCACCATCATGTCATTATTATTGACAAGAACAATAATAAACATTATTATATATAAACAATAATTATTAAACAATATGTTTCATGAGCGCCTCATCAAAATAAGCAGTAAAGAATTACATTTTACTGATGTCGTCACCTGTATCCCGGGAAACGTCTGTAATCCCAACATCTGCATTATCTAAGGCCGGAGTACAAAATCTTCACTATCACTGAAGAAGACCCAACACTGGTACGACGGTGAGGAATCCAGGGACCACGAACTGAAGGTGATCTATGTCCAGTAGGGGTGGGAACCGGCGATGATGGAAATTTACTTGTAGATAAGAGTTCTTCATTGTCACCATGTGGTGCCATGCGGCGGTGCATGGCTGGGCGAGATGCTGCTGATGCGTCTGACGCACGTCGGCTGCTGGAATGTGATGTGCTCGCCATGATTTCTGTTGGGTAACTGAGGCCTCCACACAATGGCTGCCTATGCTGGATTTTGTTCCAAGATGACGTCTGTTTGCTACCACCTCTGGCTAGCGTATGGGTGCTCTCTTTACTGCATGGGACTTTTAAATCATGTACGACACCCATAATCGTATCTATACAATGTGCGCGATTTGGGGAGAGTTTGTCAGATTGTATATATATAATGTGAACAGTTTAAGGGTTAAATGAAACACAGGGTACAGGACACAATCATACCTACTCATAGAAGGAAAGGAACATGTGAAAGATCTGGGAATTATGATGCATGACGACCTGTCATTTAGTGAACATAGCCGAACATATATAGCGGTGGGTAGGAAAATGATTGGATGGATTAGGAGAACGTTCAAATCCAAGGATTCCACAGCAATGCTAGCACTATTTAAATCACTGGTGCTGTCCCATCTTGAGTAATGCTCGGTATTCACTTTCCCCTTTTTCAGAGCAGTAGAGATCTCTGAATTTGAGGAACAACCGAGAACATATATGGCACACACAGAAACGATAAAACATCTGAATTAATGAGACCCTCTCAAAGCTCTCAAAATGTACTCTCTGGAAACGAGACGAGAAAGATGTTAAATAATATATACATGGAAGATATTGAATAGACAGGTTCCAAATATGAACAGTAGAATTAAAACGTACTAAAGCGAAAGATACGGTAGGAAATTCAAAATTGAACCATTGAGGAATAGAGGTGCATTAGGCACAATCAGAGAGGACTGTCTTATCATCAAGGGTCCACGGCTGTTCAAAACCCTTTTAGCAAGCATTAGGAATTTTGCCGGAACAAAGATGGATGTATTCTAATGAATTTAGACAGATTCTTACAAGACGTGCCAGACTAACCAGGCTGTAGTGGTTATGTGGGCCTGTGGGCCGTTCAAGCAACAGCCTGTTGAACCAAGTTATCATAAGTTGAGCCAGGCTTCATGCCAGGCTCAGGGAAAAGAAGCACTCCCAAAACACTCTCCAGATGTGCCGGGGTGGAGGGGTGTGCCAGGTGGTAGGGATATGCCGGTGTTAGCTTTCAAATTGTAAGACGGTTGGTGTATAGCCAATCCTGAGTCAGCTAGGCCTCTGACATCATTTCCCATACAGCGGCAGTGCCCGCTCTCAAACAGGGCGCACCAGTATCTCACAGACCTAGAGCTAGTAAGACTTGTGATGTGGACATTTTCAAGAGGAAACTAGATTTATTCCTCCAAGGAGTGCCGGACCAACCGGGCTGTGGTGGGTATGTGGGCCTGCGGGCCGCTCCAAGCAACAGCCTGGTGGACCAAACTCTCACAAGTCGAGCCTGGCCTCGGGCCGGGATTGGGGAGTAGAAGAACTCCCAGAACCCCATCAACCAGGTATCAACCAGGTACCTCGGTGCTTCACATCTATCTTAGTTACCTTACTCAATAAAGTCCTAGTAGGGATCTACAGTGTGTACCTCTTCAGCAAACAAGCAAGAACGAATACTGGTAGCAGCACTGGGATATCAGATTTTTTTTTTCTGAGCCAGAAACTCAAATGCCCACCTATCCCATCACAGCAAAAGCCGCCACCCGCCACAGCTAAACTCATGCATCATCAATATTCATCATATTGTACCAGTCCGGGGTCCTACCATCATCCACTGCTGTAGGTCAACGTTCTCATAAAGTTAGGCACGATATTTTGCAGCAAGCACAATTTCTTATCAGTGAGGAGGAGAATTCCCGCGCCAGCCATTTTGAATTTCAAGCGCCATTCTCGAACCTCCTGGGCCACCCACCACACGCCTTGTGTGTGCTCGTCTGTACTGTTCCAGCTAGTGTCATCGTCATCAACTCATCTCCGGATGTGTTGTCCAGTTTTTTTAATTAAGAACAATTCTGTGCTAACCTGTGGCTTGAACAGCTTCGTCACCAGCCCGCCACTACCATCGCTAGTTCTCCATCACCCATTAGTGAACTTTGCCCAGCTAGTGAGTGTCACCTGTGCTTTTCTTTGCCGTTATCATTGTAACATCATCGTCTCTGCAACATCGCCAATCCTTGTAAATTTCATCTCGACTCCTGTGTCATCAATCCAAGCTTCGTATCACTACCGCAAGGTGCGCTACTGTCGCTCCACATAAAAAAAACCATCCGAGTATCTACTCTACACACTTTGACGCCGTTCTCCTAATTGGCTACTGCTGAACTGCATATCCTGCACCCCCGAGTTAAGTAGATGATAGCTGGTACTTACTTTGGAATACAATAACAGTGTTTTAGAGGGAAAAAACCCTGTATAGAATGTATTGCCACCTTCAGGGACTTGATAACAGAGGAGTTGGCCGCCCACCCCCACACACAGCTTTTCTGTGGTGTTTTTCAACATTTCTTCTCCCAACAATTCCATTGTATATTATTAGTGATATACAGTATTTCAAGTACATTCTGATTAAGTGCATTAAGTAAAAAATAATTGTTTTCCAGCAGTAGGAAGTGTACTATATAATTTTTTATACTCTCCCCAGACCTTAATTTGAAGTTAATTCTTTCAGTATTTTACATTAAATGTTACTTAAGTATGTTCCCAATTTAAGTGTTCCACAAATTACTTGTGTTCTAGTATTTTTACTTGCTAATTACAACAGTTGTTATAATATTGCAAAGTAATTCATTCTTTTCAACAGTCCATTTGATTCAAACTTTTACTGGTCAAATTCATACCATTTTGCAAATTTAATTTACAATTTAGTTTAATTTCCAATAGTGTGTTTTCCTAAGTACATTTTAAATTTTTATTTTTGCCATTTACTTACTCGAGCCTAGTTTTGCCATTTATGAGTGTTGTGTTATACTGTATTTTGTAATTGTTCTTCTTATGCCTAGTGTGGCTAATTAAAATCTACATTCGCAAGTAAATTCCACCATAGTGACAATGTCTAACCCTGTTGCAGCTCCTTCTGACTCAAATGGAGCAGTTGCTCGTAATAATGTCCTGCGCTCAGTGCAGGAGATGGCTATTGCACTTTTGCTGGAGAATCTCACTTAATGGAATCATGGTTTAGCAAAGTTGAAGAGAAAGCCAAAGCTCATTTTTCCGAGGCTTCTGATGATGATTATTTAGCATTTGCTGGTCGTCTATGAGCAACACTAAAGCTGATGTACGTGTTGTTGTCGATGAGGAAGCCATTGTTAGCCTCCAGTCATGGGCAGAATTGAAAAAAAATTCCCCCATCATTTTGTTAACAAAGGAGACCTGGACCCATACGGTTTAGTTAAGAAAATTGCTATTGCCACCATGCAACGTGGTGAATTGTATAATGCATTTACTAGCCGTCTAGAACAGTATTTGTACGCTTTAGAGACTGCGATGTTGAGTTCATCATAAGTGGATAAAAATAAATCTCTGACCCCGGTGGCAATGGCTAAAATAATAGCTTTTGGGACATTAATGCATTTTGTCCTGGAACACACCAAACGTATCCATGAACAGCAAAATTGTTGGTCTCAACACGAAATTGGGGAAGTGTTTGAGGCTATGAATGATGCTGCAGATAAATTACCTCCCCGAACTGCTTAACGTTTGACACCCTCTGACAATGTAAATGTTATCTTCAGGTTATCTTGAGATGATTTCGGGGTTTTAGTGTCCCCGCGGCCCGGTCCTCGACCAGGCCTCCACCCCCAGGAATTAGCCCATGACAGCTGACTAACACCCAGGTACCTATTTTACTGCTAGGTAACAGGGGCATAGGGTGAAAGAAACTCTGCCTATTGTTTCTCGCCGGCGCTCGGGATCGAACACGGGACCACAGTATCACAAGTGCAGTGTGCTGTCCGCTCGGCCGACCGGCTCCCTTGTAGTAACAAGCCCTCAGCGACCTCCCAAAACTCACAAAATTATTGGTCGTTGTTACGGCCACTTATTGGCACTGTGGCTGATTGGCACCAACTGGTAAGCCATCAGCACCTCCTTCTTAACAGCATCGTAATCACTGGAATCATCCACCCACAATACGGAGTATGCGATTTGGGCCTTTCCCGTCGGAACGACGGGAAAGGCCCAATTTTCCTTTCTCAAGGCCCAATTTTCCTTTCCCAATTTTCTCTTGACCAATCAAATGATGCTGCTACTTTCTCGAAAGCGGCAAAGAACTTTGGGGCTTCCTTTTCATGAAACTTAGGAACCATTTTAATGTTCCTCACTGGGTCGTAACTACTTGTTTCCCTCCTACCACCTGATCTTAGCACTTCCAATTCATGTTGTCATTCTCGCTCTTTTTCTTGTCTTTCTCGCTTTTCACTTTCTTTCCTTTCTACTCTTTCCTTCTCTTTTTAGTCTTTCCTTCTCCTTTTCTTCTAATTCTAAACGCTTCATTTCCAATTTCTTCTCTTGTCTCTCTTTCTAGTTCTAACTTTTTCTCCTCTCTCTCTCTCTTTCAATTTGCAGCTTTTTCTCTTCTCTCTCCCTTGCTTTCTCTTCTCTCTCTCTCTATCTAGTTCTAGCTTTTCCATTCTATTTCCAGATGGATTTCCAACTCACGCATTTTTACAGTTAGTATACTTATATTCATTTCACTTGTGTCACTCTTACCGTCACTTCCTTGGTCTTCCTTTACAGTGGTAGCCATACCACTTTCCTTTTTACTCTGTACCTCACTTTCCTGCTTTTCGTCGGTCTTTAAGTGCTTATGGACCATCGAGAGGATCTCAACACGGAAATCTCGATCACTCACCTTGATCCCTAAATAAGCACTTATCAACACGAGTTCAGGCTTTCCCAGGTACTTCAGTTCTGACGGGCAGTCTTCCTGGTTCAGCAATTCCTGAACATCATCAAGGATGTCGATGGTCTTTTTCTCTGCCATTTTACACTTTATGTTGTGCACGAGCACACAACACTGCACTGCACTTAACACTTCACTTCCTAACACACACAAAAACGGAAAGGGGGAGTTATTCACAGGGGTTGCACTACTTTATCACTCCTAACAAACGCACTTGACAAGAGGTCGGATCCCGCTGGGGATGCCAATTATGTTACTGCCACTTAGGACCAGTAACCGGGTTCTTGATGTTGTAACCTCTTTTATAGTATCCGACCCAAAGTCGGTAGTATGCTTTCAATAAATGTTTGTATAGTGCAATAAAGAGAAAGGGGGATGAACAATACACTGTTCCATTCACCAATATATTTATACTTTCACCATTAAAAAATATATATTAGAATAAATAGACTATGACTACTCGTATATACAGTAGTGTCGCTTTCACGCAGGACACTACGGCGTTGGCAGTGTACACCAACTCCAGCGTTTCTACCATGCAGTACCTTGTGCACGTGTACTGATAAACAGTGGCGAGTTCACCATTTACATGGGCCAGTCCACTGACAGTATCAAGAGGTGCCTACATCCCACTCTCGCTCTCCAGCAACTCGCTCGCAGAGGACTTCAGCAACACGCTGATCGGAGTCACAAACAACGATATATAGGGGTAGCTAACCTCTGGCAGAAGCCACCAGCAACCTGCTAGCAGCACTTCACGATACAACCCGTTCTCCCAAATTTAATAAGTCAATATTGACTTATTAGTTGCGTGCATAGATGACATACATTAGACCTTACCTTACCTACTTAGTACGTTAAAATAAGCATCTTATAGCTTCGTAATTACAATTGTTACTTAACCTATTATAGGTATAGGTTAGGTAATAATTGTAATTACGAAGCAATAAGATGCTTATCTTAACATACTAAGTAGGTTAGGTATGGTCGGTGTTTTCTATGAAGCTTTTCAAGGGAAACTATTATGTTAAGTATGTCACCTATGCACATATTTAATAAGTCAATATTGACTTATTAAATTTGCGAGAACGGGTTGCACGATAGACACCTCACTGTCGTCCATCACTCTCCTAAGCCAATCCAGGGGTACGCCGCTCTAATAGCAACACTGTGTATATTAGCAACTAACACTCTGGCCAGATCGACGGCGGGTAACTCAGTCTTCTTCCAGGACCAAGCTGGGAGTACGTGGACTGTCCAAGGTAAAACTGCCTTCCTCAGTACCACTGCCTCCACACATCACTTCTGTGGACATAAAACGTCATCATATAGATTGGACTGTACACTGGGGAAACCATGAGGTACTACTCATTCACCTGGGAGTTGACATTATGCTCTGTAGCACAACAGATGGCGCTGATCGTGACACGCCATCCACCAGATGTCGTCCACGTCGACCTCTCTTTCTGACTAGGGCAGGAAACAGGAGCTATCAATCGCTGCCACGCCACCACCAATAGATGGCATTGTCCACGTAGCATCCAATACCAGGGGAGTTTGAGTGCAGACTCATAGATGGCCCTGGAATTGCCATGCCACACTCAGACAATGGTGCCTATACCGTAATAGTCGCAGAATGGTCGTCGCCAGCAGTCAAATACCCCTCCTCATAAGTTGCTGAGACGCTATAGTCCACGACCAACCACTGCCTCCTGTATGCATTGTGGTAAGACTAACCACCTGGTAAAGGTCGATTGAGTTGATTGAGTATGGTCCAGGACAGACCAAAACATCGTCGTTCCTTCACTTTCTAGTGTGTGGTTTGGTCAAATAATTTCAGCCATGTTATTGTGACTCCTCGTCTACACATGGTCCTTTAGTATCGGCCCCTAGTGCATGGTAGCATTTTAAAAGTCTTCATAAATTTAGGTTATCTTGAGATGATTTCGGGGCTTTTTAGCGTGCCCGCGGCCCGGTCCTCGACCAGGCCTCCACCCCCAGGAAGCAGCCCGTGACAGCTGACTAACTCCCAGGTACCTATTTACTGCTAGGTAACAGGGGCATTCAGGGTGAAAGAAACTTTGCCTATTTGTTTCTGCCTCGTGCGGGAATCGAACCCGCGCCACAGAATTAGGTGCTGAAATAAATATTGTCAAGCCTTCAGCTCTTATAGATATTGCAAGTAAGCACTCTGTCACAGTAAGAAAGTCACCCCATATCTTTTCTGAGTGGTGTTTCTGGAAATAAAGTTACAGTCATGGGGGAAATCGACCTCCCACTCAAGTTAAAGGACATCACGATTTTTGTAACATGCTTATTTGTCGACAGTATCCACTTTCCAGGTGATATATTACTGGGTTTGTACACCATGATGGATGAAAATATTGCATTGTTTCCCCCATCGTTGGAATATCAGTATTAAGGACACGGTCATACCTTTATGTAGCATGTTTAGAATGGGTCATGAGTTCAACCGTCAGAGGGATTATGCTCATTTTGTCGACAGCCGACTTGCTAGCGGTGGTTTGTCAGATCCTTGCTGCAGTAGCATACCCGAGAAAACAGGTACTCACTTGAAGCATTGTAGTTGTGCAGTTGTTCAGGAGAATGAGAATCGAAATTTTCTGGACGGTGACGCCCTAAATGATTCTCGTTGTCTTCCTCGCCTAGCTGCTTCCATCTCTGAAGACAGTGGTTCCACAGCTACTGACACTGTGCTGCACATTCATTCTCTCACCAGAAAAGGAGTTTAGGTTCAGGGAGTGCCTGAGTTATTGGATGTCATTGCGGAAAATGAAACGTGTAAAGTGAACGGTACGTTTGTTGAACACTCCTGGCACACAGTGCAGGATGGTACCCTCACATTGTATGTTGCAAACACTGGCAGTGCTGACATCCATCTCCAGTCTTGCACCCACGTTGTAGATTTAGCTCATTACTCATTACCAATGCGAATGGTGGATGATGTCTCCATGGAACACACTGTGTACTCACCTAGTTGTGCTTGCGGGGGTTGAGCTCTGGCTCTTTGGTCCCGCCTCTCAACCGTCAATCAACAGGTGTACAGATTCCTGAGCCTATTGGGCTCTATCATATCTACACTTGAAACTGTGTACTGAGTCAGCCTCCACCACATCACTTCCTAGTGCATTCCATTTGTCAACCACTCTGACACTAAAAAAGATCTTTCTAATATCTCTGTGGCTCTGTGTGTGTGCACTTAAATGTGCACTCAAATGTTCCCACAGGAAAATGTGGATCACAGACAGGTGTAAGCACAACACCTCAGTCCTACTGATTTCCCCCCTGTCTACTTGGTTCAACTTTTGAAAATTTTGAATAAAAATAGAATGTGTATTTTATTGCTCTACCAGGAGAAAAGTTGTAGCTCTACTAGGAGAAAAGTTAGGTCTCACTCCACTTATGCATAAATTTCCCCTTGAGCAAGAAACTACACCAATTTATGTAAAAACTTACCATTTACTGCATTCGCAGACAGCAGAGATGATAGAATTATAGAGGAAATGTTACAAAGTGATGTGATTGAGTCAAATATTTTGCCATGGAACGCTCCATTGGTTCTTGTACCAAAGCGAGATGGAACATGGAGACCGGTAATCGACTACCGGAAGCTTAACAGAGAAACTATACCTGACCGTTTCCCCACTTCCAGTCTTAAAAGTTTTGTTGCAAAGCATAGGTTGTAACAAAGTACTCTCAACTTTAGATTTGTTGCAGGGAATCTGGCAAATCCCCCTTGATGAGGAAAGTAAACAGTTGACAGCCTTACTCCCAATGGTCATTTTCATTTCAAAAGAATGGCATTTGAACTGCGGAGTAGGCGAATATCCTTTTCAAGGCTCATGATAAACCTGTTTCATAGACTGATAGGTAGTACTTTTCTGGTGTACCTTAATGATCTCATATTCATGTTGCAAGATGTTCAGACTCGCTTGTACAACCTTGAGAAAGTACTTGCAAAGTTTGCAGAAGCAAATTCACAAATAAAACCCTCAAAGTGCTAATTTTTAAAGGAAAACATAAACTTCCTAGGACATACAGTCACCCCTTCAGGCATCACCTTGAATGAATAAAAAATTATTGCTGCCCGTGATTTTCCAACGCCTCGTACAGTACAAGCCATGAAGCAGTTTACAGGTCTTGTAGGATTTTATCGTTCATTTATTGCTGGCTTTTCTATCATAGCCGCTCCACTTTATAGGTTACAAAGAAAAGATGAACCCTCTGTTTGGGGAGAAGCCTGTCACGGGTGGGTCAGGGTGTCATGTATTTTAATGTTGTCTAGAGAAATAATGATTTTTCTTGAACCAAGGGGAATTCAAGGAGTAGGAAAAACAGCCGAGTAGATAAAGGACAAAGATTTATATGTATAAGACACACTATATATTACATGGTATAAATTCTCTCCTTACAATTCAAGGTCATTCTGAAGGTAACAACATTGAATAATAATGTCCCAAATTTTTTAACAGCTAGTAATAATGACAATGCCTCTTTCTCTACTGTGGAGTAATTATATTAACATTTGATAAACTTTTTAGAATAATAATGTATCGGATAATTAATACTATCATTATTCTCATGCATTAGTACAGAACCAGCACCCCAATTCGAAGCATCTATATATGGTTTGAATGGCTTAGAGTAGTCAGGAGTTCTGATCTCCAGTGTAGCTAACACTGGACCAGATGACAACATTCCTTTTAATTTACTAAATGCATCCTGACATTCCTGAGACCATCTAAACTTCACATTTATAATAATAATAATAATAAGAATATTTTATTTAGGTAAGGTACATACATACAATAAATTTTTACAAAGATTGGTTGACTTATAGGTAGAGCTAGTACATACAATGCCTAAAGCCAATATTACGCAAAGCGTTTCAGGCATGATAAACTTAAATGACAAGCTTAATACTAATTGAGCATAATGAGTAGATGAAAACAAGAAATGAAAACATAGATGAAAAAGCAGCACAAATACAAATATGTCGACAAACAGCGCTCTTTAAAGAAAAACAGACATTGGTTGACAATAGAAGAGTAAGGTAGGTTACAGGGAATTTATTAGGTATAGCTTCGTTTTTAACTTAAACTGGTTGAGAGAGGTACAGTCTTTAACATGGTCGGGAAGGTCATTCCACATTCTGGGCCCCTTGATTTGTAGAGCATTTCTAGTTTGATTAAGTCGTACTCTACGAATATCAAAACTGTATTTATTTCTGGTGTGGTGCTAATGGGTTCTGTTACAACCTTCTATGAAGCTTTTGAGATCAGGATTGGCATTATAGTTTAGCGTTTTATATATGTATAATACACATGAGAGAATGTGCAGAGACTTAATGTCTAACATATTCAGAGATTTGAGTAGGGGTACCGAGTGATGTCTGGGGCCAGAGTTGGATATTGTCCTAATAGCAGCTTTGTGTCGAGTAATTAGAGGACGTAAGTGATTTTGGGTAGTAGAGCCCCAAGCACAAATACCATAGTTGAGATATGGATAGATAAGGGAGTAATAGAGAGTCACCAGCACAGGGCGTGGTACATAATATCTGATCTTAGAAAGAATGCCCACAGTTTTGAAACTTTTTTGATATATTTAGAATGTGTCCCTGGAAATTCAGCTTGTGGTCAATGAGAATGCCCAGGAATTTGCCATCTAATTTGTTACAAATTTGGGTATTGTTTATTTTGAGATTTATTTGATTAGAGGATTTATTGCCAAACAGAATATAGAAAGTTTTGTCAATGTTAAGGGTGAGTTTGTTGGCAGTTAGCCAAAGATGGACTTTATTAAGCTCAGTATTTACTGTGGCATTTAGAGCAAGGGGATCAGGACTGGAGTAAATGAAGGTTGTGTCGTCAGCAAATAGAATTGGTTTGAGGTGTTGGGAGGCATTTGGAAGGTCATTAATGTAGATGAGAAAGAGGAGAGGGCCAAGTATGCTGCCCTGAGGAACACCAATGTTGATGGGTAGGGTGGGAGAAATTGTATTATTCACAGAAACATATTGGAGCCTGTCAGTAAGGTAGGATTTGAGGTATTGTAGGGAGTGTACTCTGACTCCATAATGATGTAATTTAAGAAGAAGGTTTTGGTGGTTGACAGTATCAAAAGCTTTACGCAGGTCCACAAATAACCCAACAGGGAACTCATTTTTATCAAGAGCTGTATGAATCAGTTTTTCAATTTATCAATAAGCTGTATTATATATTGCAAATTTGTCAAAGGAGCTGTAAATGTGCAACTTATCTCTTAAAAGGGTTAGTGTGTTTCTAACCTCATGGCCAAAAACTAATGAGATGGGTGAACACCCCAGGGACTCCTGATACCACCTTCCCTAGTGGTAGCATCCGCACTCTCATTAATATGAGCGTGCCGCACGGCACCTGGCTGGAACACCAATATGGCTGGAACCCAGCAAAACCGATTTAAATTTGCTAGAAATAAGAAACGCCCAATGATGAATCTCTCTCTGACCACCGGATGGACTGGATTAATAGACCCTAGTCATGCGGGCACTATGAGAGTTGACTACAACCACAAAGGAGTATAACAATGAGAAAGCAAGAGATGGAGAGCATAAAGAATAGGTTAAAGTTCTGCTGTGTAGACGCTAGTCTCTGAAGGGAGGCAACACAAACAAGTGCGGTCAGGAAAAACACTGTGCGCAGACTTAGACCCATTGGTGAAGACGGAAATAGTGGGAGTGCGAAGAAAAGTGCTCAAGGAAAAGGCGTTTCAGAACCGGAAGAGGGGTAAAAGCTTTAGTGATGCGAGTCAAGGACGAACAAAACTTTGGAAGGGGAATTCTCCATGGAGGCAAGGAAGGAACAATATGAGGAGAAACATTAGAAATATGAACAGAAAGAGAATCCTGTAAGTGAGACAACCATACAGAAAGAGGGAGGCGATGAAGAGGAACGGGAACCGTAGGAGGGGTAAAAGTTAAAGCACGACAGAAAGCGTTAAAGAAAGTTAAAGCGAGAGAAAGGATGTTGTAAGGACTGCACAATATAGCGAAGACGGTACCCAGCAAACAATTTTAGGTTGCCACAACATATCTGGAAAGTATTGGAAACGTTTGTTTTATCTTATCAGATACGATATTGTGTGTGGACTTAAATAGGTTTCCAAAACTTATAACCAAGACATATGTATCTAACACTAATTTGAGATGTTGTGGCAACTTTACACTCCTAACATGAGTCATTCATAATCCATTCATATACCAATATGAATCTCTTATGAAAGGTTTGAGCCAATAATCTGAACCCTTTTCACATCTTTGTGTTTAAAGTTAAATTTCTTGAAATTAAATTATATTTTATATTATATTATTTTTATTATATTTTATATTATATTATTATTTTCAATTTAAATATTAAAACCAATTTAAGGGTAAAAAAATTTTAATAATTTATATTTCTTTTATTATTTACTAACAATTATAATTATTTACTAACGGAGAGAGGGGAGGCTGTACGGCGGAGATTGGCGGCTGTGGCGGACAGTGGCGGCGGTGGCGGATAGTGGCGGCGGGCGGACAGTGGCGGCGGCGGGCGGACAGTTGCGGCGGGCGGACAGTAGCGGCGGTGGCGGATTGTGGCGGCGGGTGGACAGTGGCGTCGGGCGGACAGTGGCGGCGGTGGCGGATAGTGGCGGCGGGCGGACAGTGGCGGCGGGCGGACAGTGGCGGCGGTGGCGGATAGTGGCGGCGGGCGGACAGGGCGGCGGCGGCGGGCGGACAGTGGCGGCGGGCGGACAGTGGCGGCAGGAGGACAGTGGCGGCAGTGGCGGCGGTGGCGGACAGTGGCGGCTGTGGCGGATAGTGGCGGCGGGCGGACCGTGGCGGCTTTGGCGGCGGTGGTGGACAGTGGCGGCGGGCGGGCAGTGGCGGCGGCGGGCGGACAGTGGCGGCAGCGGGCGAACAGTGGCGGCGGCGGGCGGACAGTGGAGGCGGCGGGCGGACAGTGGAGGCGGTGGGCGGACAGTGGAGGCGGCGGCCGGACAGTGGAGGCGGTGGGCGGACAGTGGAGGCGGCGGGCGGACAGTGGAGGCGGCGGGCGGACAGTGGTGGCGGCGGGCGGACAGTGGTGGCGGCGGGCGGACAGTGGTGGCAGCGGGCGGACAGTGGTGGCGGTGGCAGACAGTGGTGGCGGTGGCGGACAGTGGCGGCGGTGGCGGACAGTGACGGCGGTGGCGGACAGTGGCGGCAGTGGCGGACAGTGGCGGCAGTGGCGGACACTGGCGGCTGTGTCTGGCGGTGGTGGCGGGCAGTGGCGGGTGGCGGCGTCTGTGATGAGTGGTGGTGGCTGGCGGTGGTGGGTGGTGGCGGCGGTGGCGGTGGTGGGTGGTGGCGGCGGTGGCGGTGGTGGGTGGTGGTGGCGGCGGCGGCGGCTGGTGGTGGTGGCGGCGGCGGCGGCTGGTGGTGGTGGGTGGTGGCGGCGGTGGCGGCTGGTGGTGGTGGGTGGTGGCAGCGGTGGCGGTGGCGGACAGTGGCGGCGGTGGCGGACAGTGACGGCGGTGGCGGACAGTGGCGGCAGTGGCGGACACTGGCGGCTGTGTCTGGCGGTGGTGGCGGGCAGTGGCGGGTGGCGGCGTCTGTGATGAGTGGTGGTGGCTGGCGGTGGTGGGTGGTGGCGGCGGTGGCGGTGGTGGGTGGTGGCGGCGGTGGCGGTGGTGGGTGGTGGTGGCGGCGGCGGCGGCTGGTGGTGGTGGCGGCGGCGGCGGCTGGTGGTGGTGGGTGGTGGCGGCGGTGGCGGCTGGTGGTGGTGGGTGGTGGCAGCGGTGGCGGCTGGTGGTGGGTGGTGGCGGGTGGCGGCTGACGGTGGGTGGTGGCGGGTGGCGGCTGGCGGTGGGTGGCGGCTGGTGGTGGGTGGCGGCGGGTGGCGGCTGGTGGTGGGTGGCGGGTGGCGGCGGATGGTGGTGGGTGGCGGGTGGCGACGGGTGGCGGCTGGTGGTGGGTGGTGGCGGCTGGTGGCAGGTGGCGGCTGGTGGTGGGTGGCGGCTGGTGGTGGGTGGTGGGTGGTGGCGGGTGGCGGCTGGTGGTGGGCGGTGGGTGGCGGCTGGTGGCGGCCAGCTGGGACACACCCTTCACCACTGAAGGTCTGAGCAAAACTAACCATATGTCTCTCTCACCCACCAGCCCAGTGTTGCCAGCTCGCGCTCTCAAAATGTTTCCTTCAAAGATTGTATATTATCTTTGAACAACAAGTTTGATTATCAAGGAAATAATGCATATATTATTGTCACATTAATACTGTGCAATATCTTATTACATTCCTGCTAAATAATTATAATTTGAAACAGGACAAAAAATCCCACATATATATAAAAACCAACATTAGAGATCACGAGGCCTAGGCCTCGCCTGTGACCACACATCCTACCTCCCTGGCCTGCTACCCTCTCACACCTCACACTCTTAACTCTCTCATAATCACTCTTACTCTCTTACTCTGTCACTCTTACTCTCTGTCATTCTTACTCTCTTACTCTGTCACTCTTACTCTCTGTCATTCTTACTCTCTGTCACTCTTACTCTGTCACTCTTACTCTGTCACTCTTACACTCTGTCACTCTTACTCTGTCACTCTTACTCTGTCACTCTTACTCTCTGTCACTCTTACTCTCTGTCACTCTTACTCTCTGTCACTCTTACTCTGTCACTCTTACACTCTGTCACTCTTACTCTCTGTCACTCTTACTCTCTGTCACTCTTACTCTCTGTCACTCTTACTCTGTCACTCTTACTCTGTCACTCTTACACTCTGTCACTCTTACTCTCTGTCACTCTTACTCTGTCACTCTTACTCTCTGTCACTCTTACTCTGTCACTCTTACTCTCTGTCACTCTTACTCTGTCACTCTTACTCTCTGTCACTCTTACTCTCTGTCACTCTTACTCTCTGTCACTCTTACTCTCTGTCACTCTTACTCTCTGTCATTCTTACTCTGTCACTCTTACTCTCTGTCACTCTTACTCTCTGTCACTCTTACTCTCTGTCACTCTTACTCTCTGTCACTCTTACTCTGTCACTCTTACACTCTGTCACTCTTACTCTCTGTCACTCTTACTCTCTGTCACTCTTACTCTCTGTCACTCTTACTCTCTGTCACTCTTACTCTCTGTCACTCTTACTCTCTGTCACTCTTACTCTCTGTCACTCTTACTCTGTCACTCTTACTCTCTGTCACTCTTACTCTCTGTCACTCTTACTCTGTCACTCTTACTCTCTGTCACTCTTACTCTGTCACTCTTACTCTCTGTCACTCTTACTCTCTGTCACTCTTACTCTCTGTCACTCTTACTCTCTGTCACTCTTACTCTGTCATTGTTACTCACTCTCAGTCACCCTTACCCATTCATACTCAGTCTCTCACTCTTACTCTCATACTCTTACTCTCAATTACTCTTACTCTCAATCACTCTTACTCCCAATCACTCCTACTCCCAATCACTCCTACTCTCAATCACTCCTACTCTCATTCTTACTCTTACTCCCAATCACTCTTACTCTCAATCACTCTTATTCTCATTCTTACTCTCACTCTTACTCTTACTCCCAATCACTCTTACTCCCAATCACTCTTACTTTCAATCACTCTTACTCTCAATCACTCTTACTCTCAATCACTCCTACTCTCATTCTTACTCTTACTCACTCTTACTCTCAATCACTCTTATTCTCATTCTTACTCCTACTCCCAATCACTCTTACTCCCAATCACTCTTACTCTCAATCACTCTTACTCCCAATCACTCTTACTCTCAATCACTCTTACTCTCAATCACTTTTACTCTCAATCACTCTTACTCTCAATCACTCTTACTCTCACTAACTCTCAATCACTCTTACTCTCACTCTAACTCTCAATCACTCTTACGCACTATTACTCACTCTTTCTCTCAGTCATCCTTATTCACTCTCATACTCACTCTTACTCTGTCACTCTTACTCTCTGTCACTCTTACTCTCTGTCACTCTTACTCTCTGTCACTCTTACTCTCTGTCACTCTTACTCTGTCACTCTTACTCTCTGTCACTCTTACTCTCTGTCACTCTTACTCTCTGTCACTCTTACTCTCTGTCACTCTTACTCTCTGTCACTCTTACTCTGTCACTCTTACTCTCTATCACTCTTACTCTGTCATTCATACTCTGTCACTCTTACTCACTCTCAGTCACCCTTACCCATTCATACTCACTCTCTCACTCTTACTCTCATACTCTTACTCTCAATTACTCTTACTCTCAATCACTCTTACTCCCAATCACTCCTACTCCCAATCACTCCTACTCTCAATCACTCCTACTCTCATTCTTACTCTTACTCTTACTCCCAATCACTCTTACTCTTAATCACTCTTATTCTCATTCTTACTCTTACTCTCACTCTTACTCTTACTCCCAATCACTCTTACTCCTAATCACTCTTACTCTCAATCACTCTTACTCTCAATCACTCTTACTCTCATTCTTACTCTTACTCACTCTTACTCTCAATCACTCTTATTCTCATTCTTACTCCTACTCTCACTCTAACTCCTACTCCCAATCACTCTTACTCCCAATCACTCTTACTCTCAATCACTCTTACTCCCAATCACTCTTACTCTCAATCACTCTTACTCTCAATCACTCTTACTCTCAATCACTCTTACTCTCAATCACTCTTACTCTCAATCACTCTTACTCTCAATCACTCTTACTCTCACTAACTCTCAATCACTCTTACTCTCACTCTAACTCTCAATCACTCTTACTCTCATACTCACCCTTACTCTCAATCACTTTACTCTCACTCTTACTCATTCTGTCACCCTTACTCTCACTCTTACTCACTCTGTCACTCTTACTCTCAGTCACTCTTATTTATACTCACTCTTACTCACACTTACACACTCTCTGGCACTCTCACTCACCTTCAGTCACTCTTACTCACTCTTACCCACTCTCGCTCACTCTTACTCACTCTAGTTAATAAGAACACGCCAATATAAGACAACAAAATGTTTTCAGATTCTTTCTCACCACTTTCCAGCAACTTTTATAATTTATATAAATTATCTTAGGGAATAATACATAAATTATATATTTAAACATGATATTAGTGTTTAGTGGAATGCATAAGGAGTCAAATTGTGTTAAAAAGAGCGATTTTTAGAAAATTTGGAAAACTACTTTTTTCTGTTCATATTATAACTAAATGGATTTTAAAGGTTTCACTCAGCCAATATATATCATTCACAATTTATTAATGAATTTTACAAAAAAACACCATAAATTTTATATTTAAACATGTAAAAAGGTATTGATCACAGCGGTCCTGGAGAGAGAGGCAGCAAGTGTCAACATAAAAGCTGAGGGCGGGAGTCGAACGAAAGGCACCAGAGCTCAGACGCAACCCAGTATGGTGCAAAGCATCAAGACGGCGAAGAGTAGGAGAAGAGTATGCAGGGCAACCATAATCGAGTTTAGACAGGACGAGAGAAGAGTGCAAATAGAGGAGCGTGCGCCTATCCGCTCCGCAAGAAGCATGGGACAAAACCTTAAGTAGGTTAAGAGCCTTAGAGCATTCTACTCAGGGGTAAGAGATATGGGCTAACCAAGACAAAAGTGTCAAAAATTAACCCCCAAAACTTAGCGAAATCCCTGTACACAAGGGAATGGCCATAAAGCGACAAAGAGGGACAAAGAATGACATGCTTTCGAGTAAGTCAAAGCACAAGTCTTAGATGCAGAGATCTTGAATCCATGATTAGTTGCCCAAGACGACACGGCATCAATCGCAAGTTGAAGCCGCCATTGAAGGAGAGGCGAATCATTACCCTGACAAAAAAGGCTAAGATCGTCAACATAGAGAGTGGAGAAGACACCAGAAGGAAGAGAGGAGAGACCGTTGAGGGCAACTAGAAAAATAGTAGTGCTCAGAACACTACCCTGGGGTACACCCTCATACTGCCGAAAAGGGGCAGAGAGAGAGTGGTACCAAGCCGCACATGAAAGGAACGACCAGAGAGGAAACTCTGGAGGGCGAACTCTGACCACGAAGGCCAAAAGAATGAAGCAGAGACTGAATGATACTGCCAGGTAGTTGTAAACCTTTTCCAGGTCAAAAAGAACGGCAACAACAGAGGTCTTCGCAGCAAAAGCAGTACGCATATAGACCTCCAAGTTCACCAGGGCATCCGTTGTGCTGCGGCACTTGTGAAAACCAAATTGAGAAGGGGAGAGGTGGTGATAGTGTTTTAAGAACCACATCAAAAGAACGTTAACCATACGTTCAAAGAGCTTGAAGACACAACTCGTGAGAGCAATAGGGCGGACGTCCTTAGGGGATTACCTGAGAGACCCTGGTTTCCAAACAGAGAGGACAATAGCATCGAGCCAGTCTTCAGGGACTGACAACGACTCCCAGACCCGATTGTACAGACCCGGTAAATACCGAGACGTGCACGGAGGGAGATGGCAAAGCATTTCATAATAAATGCCATCGGAGCCCGCCGCCATAGAACCACAGAGGGCTAGGGCAGACTAAAGCTCAGAGATGGAGAAGGGATCATTATAGGGAAGGCGAAGATGAGTACAGAAATTTAAAGGACGAGATTCAAGAATAGGCTTACAAAGAAGGAAGGACTGGAGAAGATGAGAACCAGAACAGATGAAAAGTGTGAACCCAGTTCCATCGCGACCTGCAACGGGTCCACCACGAGCACCACGGAGGCGAAGGACCAGTGAGACATCGGGAACAATCTTACCCGCAATCTTCCGGATACGCTTCCAGACTAGCGGTAGAGGAGTTTCGGACGTAACGGTGGAGATATAAGACATCCAGCAAGCACGTTTAGCAGCAGGGATGGTCCTACAGGCCACTGCACTCGCCTTCCAAAAAAAAAAAAAAAGACTCGACAGTCTGCCGGCGGCAATGTCTCTTCCAGGTTGCACGCTTACAGCGGACAGCCCGAGCACAGTCCACATTCCACCAGGGAAGGCACTTCCGCGTTTCCCGAGAGGAAGAGCGAGGAATAGAGCAGAAGGCATCATCAAAAACAGTGTCATGAAAGAGGACGGTGGCACGAGGGAGAGGCAGAACGGAGAGTGTCGGAAATAGTAGCACGGAGAGTAAAGAGGCGCCAGTCAGCCTCAGCAAGCCGCTATCTAGGGAAGGAGAGAGGAGGGTGAAGAGCGAAAAGTAACAAGGATAGGAAATCGGTCACTGCCATGGAGGTCATCAAGGACCCACCACCCGAAATCTAAGGAAATTGATGACGAGCACAGAGAAAGATCGAGACAGGAAAGGGAGCGAGTCAGAGAGTCCAAATGAGTGGGCTCACTATAATTAAGAAGGAACAGGGAAGAAGAGAGGATGAAAGGTTCAAGGAGGCGACCCCGGGTGTTTGTCAGCACATCACCCCAAAGGGCATGACAATTGAAATCACCCAGCACGAGCACAGGCTCCGGCAAGGAGTCTAGGTGGTGGTTAAAATCGGGAAGAGAAAGTGGGACAGTGGGGGGGGGGGGGGAGAGATAAATGGAACACACCGTGTACCATTTACGCACAGACACGGGCAGTAGAAAAGTGGAGAGGCGAGGTAAAAAGTAAGGCGACGAAGGGAACAACTGAGCGAATCAAGAGAGCAGAAGAGTTATGGGCCTATTTTTGCGGGGGGGGGGGGGAGAAGAGAATAACCACGGAAGCTACCAGGACGAGCACCAAGCATCGGCTCCTGGACACACACACAAAGGGACGAAAACTGTGAAATTAGAAATTGGTGGTCAAGGAAATTGGCGTAAAATCCACGGATATTCCACTGAATATTAGACAACGGCAAAAAGAGAGAGGATAGCAACAGAGATCAAAGAAGAAACAAAGGTGAAAAGGGAACACAGCACGTTAAAGAAGCACAGGGTCAGCAAATTCAGGGTTAGGGGGCATGGGTAAACTGAGTAGAGGAGGAGGGGAAAGAAGCGGGAGGACAGACCAGAAGTGGACGAGCAGGGACTGGAGGAGAAGAAGGAATAGGAGGAGGGGGAGGGGGCAGAAAGAGGGGGAGAGCACCTCAGCAAGGGCAGTAACCGAGACGGAACCGGGGGCTAAAGAAACCCCCACAGTAGGAACAGGGGGCTCCACCACCGAAGCGGGAGGGGAAGGAACGATAGAATCAGAGATAGGAGGTGAAGAAGAAAGCAAAGCCTTCTTACCTACTGGGGAGGAGGAAGGAGAGGAGCCAGGTTTCCGCTTCTGACACATAGACAGGTGTCTGAGCAGCAATGTACTGGGCAACAGACTCCAGCGTCTCCATAGGATAAGAGCGCGAGTGAATAACACGACCACCAGGACAGCAATGGACATCGGCCTGCACAATCAGGTGGCGTGGAGAGCCAAGAGACGGAGGAGAATGATGGGAAGGAGGACCAGAGGGAGAGGAGAAAGAAAACACAGGAGACCTGACAGACTGGGTAGAAAGAAGGGATACCCTAAACAGAGAACCAGGACCCTCCAGGACAGAACGGAGGGAAACAGGGGTGGTGGTGGTGGGCGTGTCAGGGTCTAAGGCTTGGAAACGGTTGTGAGACTGAGGAAGGTGGGAAGGACGAGGAGACGAAGAGCGCACCACGCGGGAATAGGAGACGCTAGCGAAAGAGGGGAGACGATGAACTTGGCGCCGAGCCTCAGGAAATGACAAACGGTCCCGGTGCTTCAAGTTGAGGACGGCCGCCTCAAGTTTGTAACATATACACATGCGGGAGAAGGTAGGGTGGGCCTCGCCACAATTGAGGCAGCGGGCCAGGGGAGAAGTGCACTCCAACTTAGTGCCCCTCGTCTCCACACATGGGACAGAAAGAAACAGGACTAGAGCATTTGAGGGCACCATACCCAAACCTCCAGCACTTGTTGCAGAGCCGAGGAGATGGAATATACTCCTGAACGGAGCATCTGGCACCAGCAAGAATGACATAGGGCGGAAGGTTCCTACCATCAAAGGTAATCTTCACAACCCGAAGGGGCAGATGGCGATCACCACGAGGGGGACGAGTAAACGTATCCACCTGGAGGACAGAATGACCCTGGGCCTTGAGGAAATGCTTGATATCCTCGTGGCAGTCTTTCAGATTCCTAAGACCAGTCGCAATATGGTGTGGGAGGAGAACAGTGCCAACACTGGCATTTAACCGAGCGTTCTTTGAGACCCGAACAGGGGTCTCGCCAAGGCAGGATAAGGCAGCCAAGCGGGTGGCTGCATCCTGAGAAGGAGCAGCAACGACACGGGTACCAAGACGGGTGGAGTTGAAGGTAAGAGGCATCTACAGAATCCACAAGATGCCTGTGAAGGGAAAACCCGTCAAGAGTTGAATCTAAAGAATGGAGGGCAAAGTACTTAGTCCACGTAGCAGGAGCAAACAAAGCATGGTACAAATTAGTATGGGAAGGGAGCATATGAGAGCGGCCGTGGTGGGGACGGCGATGAGAACCTTCAGAGAAAGACGGGTCAAAAGGCGCAGTAGTCAAAATAAGAGATGGAGCCGTGCAAGGGGACGAGGCAGTTACCACAGCAGGCTTGGGGCTCGACCCAACCACAGGAGGGAGGGGAGCAGGGAGGAAGAGTCCAGTCTGGGCCTAAACCGGGCCCTGTAGTGGGGGCTACAGATCCCGGTCTTCCCTTCCAGGACAGTCCGACTCGTAGGCCTGGTCGCCCACCCCATGAGCCTGTGTAAGAGAAGTCGTGTCGTCATCCATGCAGCAAACAATATAAAAAGTTTGGTACCTGGAACCAAGGGATACCACCTACCAGGGCAGCCAGGGAGGTCGAGCACGGGCCAGTGCAGGAAGGGTGCGTCGTCCCCACCGGTGCTCCCCCTTTTCAACAGGGTAGTCCTACTACATCGTCCATTCTCCCACAGTGGTGCTAAGACCCTATTCCCCCTATTGCCTCAGCCTGGACCTTGCAGGAAATCTAATGGTTTCAGTCTAGACTGTGAGGCGCCGTTGGTTTTAATCACGCCGACCAATCTCTTGCTCAGAAAGACGGTAGAAACTCTCAGAAATGTCTCTAAAATATGGAGTGCTGCAATATTTTTGTGAAGTGAGCCTGTGTTGGACCAGAGGAAGAAAGAGATGTAACGCTTCCTCAAGCGTTTGAAAGCTATTTTGCATATAAATATTTCAATGAAAAATGTAACTTTAACGTGTAGCATTTATGACACACTGATCTACAATTTTACGGTTAGTTTGCATATCGCCTTCGTACAATTTGCTTTACTTTAAAATACAACGTATGCAGTATATACATACAATTTATGTCGAGATTAACAGAAGCAATACACAAGATAGCACAACAATCCTCTCAAACCCAAGAAAACATTATAAACTCAAACAACCAAGAACAGTGAACCTCACAGGACCTGGAAGCCCCAAGCACCACAGTTACAATAGTCCCCAGTTAAACATACTACACAATACATGTATACAAAAATGTGTACAAAGTAAACAGAAATCCCATCAGCATGATAGAAAAGTAATATGAAAAATACAACAAACAATGCAACATACACATAATAGGGCAACATGTGACGCACAATGGAGGCCACAGAACAACCTCCACACTCGCAAGGAATATCTCGAGTCACTACACACAGGCAAGCGTTCTACAGATCACCCATGAAAACAGTGAATACATAAATACGAAACAATACGATCGCATAAAAGCATAATAATGGACACAGAGGAGACGGAAAACAACGAAACACACACACACACAGGCATCCGTAAGACTTATTGTATGAACACAGTCACCCAAGATGAACATTTCGGTCAATAAAACCAATGAAGAGGAATCTCCACAGGCACACCAGCTGGCAGACGACCAGCATCCGTAACTCCACAAGGGCCTCCCGGAGCATAACCTCCTGGCTCAGAGGCATCTGAGCCTTCCCATCAGGGGGCACCTCGCCCACAACCACCTGCACAACCCGTGCCAAACCATCAGCAGCTCAATTCTGCAAACCAACATGCCCATCGACCTTCCTATATCCTATACAATGCCTCAAACCGCACATGGGCATAGTAGAGCATCCCATCCGTACCTACCATTGAGTAGGAGTAAACCAGACAAACATGGACCCTTACCTCGCCTTCTACCCCCTCCGCACCCTTAAGCAGGATCTGTAGAAACCGCCATACACCCTATTATAACGTGCCTGCACTTGCACCCCTTCAATATTATCACTCGACCCATTTAATTCAGCTTTACACGGAGATCTCGCAATGTGTATCCAATCTACTATTTATAAGCGAATGCAGATGAATCAATGCATCCTGCGGTACTCTGAGGCCAAACATCTTGGCCACCCGCCTTGTCCTCAGATATGGAAAACATTCTCGATTCCTCCTTACAGCAATCTCATCACTTAATCATAAAGAAAATTACCCATATACCCGAAGTCATCGAGCCACATCCTCACATTTCAACAAGCTACAGTTCAGTTACAACCGCCACTTCCCCGACTGAACTTTACTCCAAACCACCACTTAATTTACAATCATGCAATTGTTAGAGAAGCTACGACATTGAGACACAAGAGCCAGTACCACCATGCAACCAATGAACGCAGTTTATCCAACCGGGAACTGGCATCCTTGAACCCAGAACAATTCAATATCTTGAAAAGAGCACGAGAGAGAGGTTCTTCCTTGACTGCTACAGTCCAACACAGCATGCACACAATAAAACTTAACTGTATCCCTGAGACCTTAACACTATTATCATGCCTCATTAAGACCATAACATAACTGGAGAAAAACTCTTCCCTTCTATACACCTGGTAAACCCTGGAGGCGCACAGAACTTAACTTGGTAACTCATCAAAGATCCGCAAGACACACCCGAGCACGAATGTGACCCACACCATCCGGCTCTTTGTGTAAAACACGAACCGGAGCCAATTTTTCAGTGAGTCCAGGTGCCACCTATCAACACCCTTTGTGATTAAACAATACCTGATGTGATTTTCAACTCGATTTCTTCGATTGCTTAATCCCAGAGGCTTTCAACAGCCTTTGGGATTAAACAATACCCAATAACAGTCCACTAAAGGTGAACTCCGCCGCCCTCTGCACTTTGTGCAGGGGGGGGGGGGGCACAAACACCACATCAGTCTTATGTCTGCTTTCGTTGCCATGATATCATAACTGCTTCGTCTGACAACACAGCCCATTCACATTGAGAATGGCAAAAGAGAAAATACGAAACCTTTTAACTCAAAAGGATTGAGACTAAACAGTCTTTTACTATCACCCACCTCGCTAACAACTTCCCAAGGTGGGTACACATATCTCACCCCCCCTGGGCAAGGGGGCCCCCCCAAGAGGTTCCAATCTTCCACCACTGACATGAGGAGCGTCACGACCTACAGAACCACTAGCAGCTCACGTCCGAGGTAAGCGCAACCTTTACACCACATCCAGCTATTACCTGCAGGTCAAGAACATCGTCCACGATGTTTACACCACACCCCACTCTCTGCATCCGTATCAGATTGCCTTTACACAAACTCGACTGGCCTTTGACTCGAGTTCGAAGATTGTCACGAGCACTAGCCGACGGCGACCCCACTCGTGCTACGAACTATGAACAGGGATGCGACCCACTGGAATAGGTGGGATTGGAATAACCGCCAGTACCCACTGCACAATCAGATCGCTCTCACTGGCGTCACAAGGCTCCACTGCACTACCTCTAGGACGCATCACCTCGCATGGAATTCACCCCCATACATCACGTCATCGACCACACCCTCATTTGCTGGTTGTCGGAGGAACCACAGCTTTCACACTCCACACCACCCAGAAGCAATGGGGCTGCTACACCAGGAGCACGCACATGCACAGGGACCCAGCCAGGAATGCCATCACTACCTGCTGCATCACTGACGCTGGAGCCATCACTGGTACTTCTCCGGGGAGGAAGGGAAGAAATTTTCTCCATAAATATTCCCCCTGTCCACAGGCCCCTCACGGCAAGCAGCGGCATGTTTATTCTGGAATTTCAACTTATAGCATGTACATGGTTGCCCAGCATAAATAGTGTAGGCTGTAACCTGTCAACAACTTGAAAGAGGAAATATTTCTCACCAACTACACACGGATGGTTTGAGTACCATTTAATAAAACCCTGGCTAGTCCAGAAGTAAACATTCTTTCCTGTGCACCAACAACTTGACAACATCGATAGAATTACCTCTTTAGCCATCTCGAAAGCCGCATCATGTACCAACAAGAGAACTTTTGCTAACATAATAGATCTTCACCTCGTCCTGCCCATGAGGTAGAGGGAACGTCTGGTCCTCGTACATGGTCACAAACAATACAAAAACGTCGCTCAATTTAATTTTAAGCGTTACCCAGCCAGACATTACCCATTATACTCCAAGCAGGTTTTGTGAACATTTGTGCAGCACATCCTCTAAATGTCGATCCCACAACAACAGCATAATTCACTTCATTAGTGAACTCCAGGCCAGGAAACTCAGACCACCTCCGTGGAGAAGAGTAAGCACTAGTGATGGAACGCCCGGACCCCGACCCCTGAAGGGGACAGCGGCGAGGAAAGAGAAAGCGGGGACAACCAATCCATGCAGTCAATCGCCAAATCAGGAGAGCGATTATTCACATCCACAGTTATGGCTGGCTGGTCGCTCAGGTGTTGGTCCCCAGTTGCCTACCAAGGCATGGAGTCGGTGGTTGGGTGTCAGTTCTGTGGCCCGTGTGGTACCCTGCTGTACAGATTTCCTTTACGATGGGGTCGTTAAGACGTATCTGAAACAGACATCTTTGACTGGACTAAAATTTTCAACATCACATGACCATACGACGCTTGGTATTGTGCTGGTGGAGGTGGTCCGTGTGAAGTTGACTGATCTAGTAGGAGTGCAGCTAGTTAAAGACCGATGTATGTTGGTGAAATTTATTCAGCTAGATACGTTCCAGAAGTTCCTCGAGTGGTGTGAGGGTTGCTCTTTCCGTATGTCAGGGTGTGCTGGCACAGTAAGAGTGATAAACTTGAGTGTGACCTTTTATATATGTGCCAGTGAATCGTGCACTGTTTGAAATAACAGATGGGCTGTTGACCAGGATGTTTGGGTAGTTCGTGAAGGTGTTAAACGAGAGGTGGAATAAAGTTTCAGCGGGCTAATGTAAGGGAATGCTTGCTGGCACCTGGACGCTGACAAAGTCCCAGATGCAGGATATACCATCTTCGTTTTCTCTGATGGGGTTTATGGTATGAAGTATGTATTCGGGTGAGCCCTGTATCTGTTATCGCTGTGGTCTGCAGGGTTACCTGGTGGCAGCTTGCTTAGTGAAGGTGGCTGAACATGTCAATATCTTCAGGGAGGGTGACTTTTCTGCTTCTCCGAACCCAGTGGAATTCTACAGAAGTGTTGACTTGGAGACTTTCCCTCTCATCTCGGAGGCTTCTCCAGCTGCTTCTCCAATAGAGGGTGTGCGTCCCTCTCGACTCGCTTACAGGACCTTTCGCGTCGAACTGAGCTGGTCACTCAGCAGAAACACAGGAAGGGCACTGACAGGTCACGGTGCCTTGGTGGTAAGGATCCAATGGAGATAAAAGGTGGGGTTGATGAGGCGGTAGTTGTCGAGGAGCGGGAGTGGGGTGAGATGGTTCCTTTGCCGGTGCCTGCCAGTGGGGCCCCCATAGTGCCAGTGCACAGAGGTTGACCTTGGTGCTGGGGGGGGGGGGGGGGGGTGCAGGGCACGATTTACGTCTGGTATTGGAAAAGGGAAAAATTGCATCTGGTAATGATGGGAATTCCCCGTTGTCAGACATCCCTGATCATCGGAAAGTAGTTTCCATAAAGGTTGATCAGATATTTGTGGACCTGCTGCCGCGAGCTGGTGGGTGGGTGTGTGTGTGTGTGTGTGTGGGGGGGGGGGGTCCTCTTGGATATTTTTTTTTCTTGTGTATTTCATTATTATTTGAAAGGGTTTCTGACGCTACCGTAATCTGGTACACTTCGTTACTGGGATACCTTTCGGGCCTTTGTATTATATGCATTTTTTTTCTTTCTGTTAATGTTTTCCTGTTTTTATATTTTATTATTCCTTGGGTTGTTTTTACCTTGTATGATGTTTTTCATAGTGTTATGCTCGGTACTTGTTCCTCATGTATGTGTTTAGTTTTGCTTTACCTGTCTTCGCTTTGTTGCAGGGTACTATAGTGTGAATTGTCCAGGTAATTATAGGTATCCCGTGTTGTGTGTTATGATGTTCCATTTGGTATATTGTCCTTGTGTGGTTGTGCATTATACATTATCCATAAAGCAATGTTTTGATATCACTGAGTATTATATTGTTGAAGTGGTGTATTTTAGTTTTTCTTCTATCTTTACTTGTATTTGTGTCATTGCTTTTGTGTGCATGGAGTTGTACCCTGGTGAGTGTGTGTATTGCACTGGTGTTTTATATTTCTGTACTGGTGTGTGTTTATGTATTGGTTTGGTGTATTTTCTTGTTATTGTGGTGTTCTGTTGTTGGTGATGCATCCTGAGGTGTTAGACATTGTTATGGTGCTTCAGTACCTTGTCTTTGAATTGTATTCATGTCGTTTTATAATAGACAAGAAAAAACAACCACATCCTCACTCAGAGGCAGTTATCACCGGACCCACATAATGATCTTTGGATATGTGAGGATGGTGCATGTTAAGTGGGAATATATCACATGCTTCTGACTTGCCTGGTACACTTATCAGCTACATGCCAACTTTCTAATGGTTTAATTGTTACGGGTAGTTGTCTGTCACAAGAGCTCGGGGGCATGTGGTGCAACAGGTATATATAAAATGTTTATGTACTTGCAATTTGTTTACAAACATACTTTAAAAGGGTGAATTGTTGTTTCAGGTGTGAGGGAATCTGGGTCATGGCCACCGTCCCTTCATCATTGCCAGTGCTGGTGAAGCAGCTCCTGGCGCAGCACGCGAGACGACTGGTCATCTACACCGTCCCTTCATCATTGCCAGTGCTGGTGAAGCAGCTCCTGACGCAGCACGAGGGACTATTGGTCATGTCCTCCGTACTTATAGCTGTTATTTACTAAAGACTTGATTTAACAAGAAAACCTTGCGTAATAATTTCATTACGTATTTGTAAAGAACATTAAGGTTGGAAAGTTAACGTGAAGTGAAGACTAGGCAAACATGAACATGAAAGGCGGGTCGTTCTTGATGTGACAACATCAATGACTTGGCTTCACGTTTCTTTCGTGCCCTCTCACTCCTTCCTCCGCCACTCAAAAAAAAAAACCCAGTAGGCACTGGTACATCATTAAATCAAAACTAGGCTGTATGTATCTTTGGGGGGGGGGGGGGGGTGGAATAAAATGACAACGCGTGAGATTGTAGTGTGACGTATTAGAAGTTCTTCTAATGTCAATATGTGGACGATTTTGTTGTCGGCTCTTGAATTTGTGTGGTACGTTTTTCTAGATTTGCAGATCCATATTTAAATTACTACCCAGGAAGAATTGAGTAAATGTGTATTCTTACCAGTTAGATTTGAGTTATTAGTATACTTACCCATCAGTGTCTACGGGGAGAGTGAGGTTTAGCTCTATATGCCCCAAACCTGTTAATGCTCTTAATAAACATGACAAATTTTGAAGCCTCTCAGATTACTGTTGCATTTACCAGTAGATACATTCCTGCCCTGCCTATAAGCCACATATGTCCACTCTGTACATAGCTTAGAAGCCTCATACCTTTATTTGGAAAGGTTAGAGAGGAGGAATAAACCTTGAAAATTGAATTGTGGCAGTTTTAAATTCGATGGGCGAGGATCGTTAGCCTCTACACCTGGGGTTCCCTCCCTGTCCAACTCGTTGTTGCCGTGAGAGGGCTTGGTGGGCGGCTACCAGAGTGTGATGCTCGTTGGGACGGTCCTCTCTCCTTTTGTAGCCTTGTGCTCCTGCTGCTGTCCTCTAATTATGCTGGACAACTTTTCCTTTTCCTTATGTTTCGTTTTTTTCCGCTCTTCTCCTTTCTCAGTCATTTCCTGCCGACCTTTTGCTTGTTTTGATTATTCTTTTGGACTTCTTCTATTTTGTTGCCCGGGTGTTTGAGGAGGCACCCGTAGAACTGTAGTACCCGACGTCGAGAGAGGGGACCCTTTTATTGTCTGTTACGAATCTTGCATTGATTCTATCATTATCATGATAACGATGCCTAGCATTTTATACTTTCCCTGTTCTGTTCTATTACTAGTATAGTATCCAGTTGTGTATCCAATTAATATTGTATCATTTTATATAATATTGTATGATGTATATTGTAGCATGCTATAATGTGCCTGAGTTGCATTATTTTTGATACGCTTGTGCAAGTTAATTCTTGTTGGAGGGAGTGTGGTTTCTCAGTGTGGGGGGATGACCATATTTGGATGTGTCCAGAGTGCGGCTGGTTGTCGAGCTAGCGTTTATATTTCAACCTTGATTATTTCCTGTTATTGTTTGCAATAAAATTCATGTGATTATTGTAACAGTATTATATACTTTTAAGATTACTGATTAAATGGTTATTAATACTACATCTTGTTAGTAGAGTTTTCATAAGTTCATGCGGAAGCTTAGTTGATGTTTTGGAAGGACGCCTGTGTGCTGGCGGGAGGCAGAGTCAGAAGCGTAGCTGAGCTGATTGGGAGGAGACATGTACTAGAGTTATGTCAGTGGTTATTGTTATTTTAGCTGATTACTTAGTTAATTCTCTTCGTAAAACTATTGTGATATCTCATTTATTAATTCATGTGTTGAAGAATATTGTCTATGCTCAGTAAGGATTTAATGATATTATTGTATGCTGAAGAATATTTCTGGCTGTTATTTTTTTACCATTTATATGTTGATATGTTTGTCATTCTTACGCACAGTAGATTGTTTGTCCCTTTTAAAGCAGTGTTTCACTTTTAATATCCTTTTTATATATTATCCCCTAGACATAAATTGAAGATGAGGCCGAAACACACACAGTTGATCACTGCAGGCAAAGAACCCTACCAAGGCGTCAAGGGCTGTAACATTGTCAATCCTCCTATCGTCACTGAACCCGATCTCGGCAGACTGACGGTTCTTAAGGTGGCGTTTGTTGGATGTGTACTCACAACGCACCCTTGGGGGGAGCCCCGGCATGATCGGCGAGGGGGGGGGGGGGCACATTCGTGAATGAAAGTCTCCCTCGTTGTATGTCTTAATTCTGTTCTGCTTATACCTTCTCAGGCTCGTGGGGTGGGCGACCAAGCCCCCGATTCGGACAGTGTTGGAAGATCGGGCTCTGTAGCCCCCCCGCTATATTGGGCCCCGACCTTGCTCTGCCTTTGACCCTCCTGACTACTCGCCTCGGCTCCCCTCCCTCCGCTGTGGTTGGGTCGAGCCACAAGCTCCCAGTGGGGACCACCTTGTCCGCTGGCACAGCTCAGTCTCTTGTTGTGACTACTGTATTTAACCCATCTCTTTCTTCGGGGTTCTCAACGCCGTCCACGCCACGGCCGAACTCGCACAATCCCATCCCGTACTGATGGTATCAAGCCTTGTTTGGTACCGCTTCATGGGTCAAATACTTTGATCTCCTCCCTCTGGATTCCTCACCTCCTGACGCTTTCTCCCTCCATAGGCACCTAGTTGATTCTGTAGATGCTTGCTACTTTTAACCCCACTCATCTCGGTACATGTGTCGTTGCTGCTCCTTCTCAGGATGCAGGCACCTGCTTACCTGCCTTATCCTGCCTTGGCGAGACCCCTGTTAGTCTCCAAGAACGCTCGATTGAATGCCAGGGTTGGCACTGTTCTCCTCCCACCCCATGTTGCAACCGGTCTTAGGAATCTACAGGAAGATATTCAGCATATTCTCGAAGCCCAGGACCATTCTGTCCTCCAGGTGAACACGTTAACTCGTCCCCATCGTGGTCGTCGCCGTCAGCCCCTTCGAGTTGTAAAAATCACCTTTGATTGTAGGACCCTTCCGCCCTCTGTCATTCTTGCTGGTGCCAGGTGCTCCGTCCAGGAGTACATTCCCTCTCCTAGGCTCTGTAATAAGTGCTGGAGGTTTGGGCATGGTGCCCTCCGATGCTCAGGTACTGTCTCTGTGTCTCTGTCCCTTGTGAGGGAACGAAGATCACTATAAGCCCGAGTGTACTTTTCCCCAGGCTTGATGCCTCAATTGTGGAGAGGCCCACCCTACCTTCTCCCGCATGAGTATAGATTACAAGCTTGAGGCAGCCATCCTCAACTTGAAGAACCGGGAACGTTTGTCTTTAACAGAACCGAGGCGCCAAGTTCGCTGTCTCCCCCTTACACTAACATCTCTTATGCTCGCGTGTTGCGCTCTCCTTCTCCCCCTCCTCAGTCTCACAACCGTTTCCAGGCCTTAGACCCAGTCACACCCACGGACGCCTCCTCTGTTCCTTTGAGTTCTGTCTCGCAGGGTCCCCTTCATGGTTCTCTGTCTGGGGTTCCCCTTCTTTCTGCCCAGTCTCTCATGTCTCCTGTGTCTTCTTCCTCGTCTTCCCCCCGATCCTCCTTCCCATCCTTCTCCTCCGTCTCTACGCTTACCACGCCGCCAGTCAGTGAAGGCTGATGATCATCACTCTCCCAACGGCTGTCGTGTTTGCTATCGTTCTGTTTATCCTGTGAGATGCTAGAATCTGTTGCCCAGTACATTGTTGTTGGGACGCCAGTTTCTTTGAGTCAGAAGCGAAAGCCTGGCTCCTTTCCTTCCTCCTCCCCGGCGGGTAAGAAGGATTCGCTTTCATCCTCGGGAGGGGCGGGGGGGTGCCCCCCCCTATGCCTTGACACACTCGCTCCCCCCCCCTGTCCCCTGTTCCTGCTATGGAGGTTTCTTTGGCCTCCGCTTCCCTCTCGGTTGCTGCGCTTGCTTAGGTGCGCTCCCCTCTTTCTGCTCCTCCTCCTGCTGTCCTTGACTACTCCTCTCGGTTGTCTCCTCCTCCGGGCCCTGCTCGTACGCCTCTGATCTGCTCTCCCGCTCCCTTCCCTCCATCTTTGCTCAATTTACTCGTGCCCCTTACCCTAACTTTGCTGACCCTGATCCTGACCCTGACCTTCTTTAACGTGCTGTGTTTCTCTTTCACCTTTGTTTTTTCTTTGTTGCTATCCTTTCTCCTTTTGTTGATGTCTTCTTCTTCAGTGAAACATTAGTGGATATTTCGCAAATTTCCTTGAACTCCAACTTCTGATTTCATTGTTTTTGCCCTTTTGTGTCTATCTTCAGGAGCCGATGCTTGGTGCTCGTCCTAGTCGCTTCCGTGGCTATTCCTTTCTTCCCTCCTCCAGCTGTTGCTGGGGCCCATAGCTCTTCTGCTTTCTTGATTCACTCGGATGTTCCTTTCGTCCCCTTACTTTTTCCATCACCTCTCCATTGTTCAGCTGCCCGTATCTATGTGTGTAAATGATACACGGTTTGTTCCATTAATTTTCCCCCAAATGTCCCACTTTCTCTTCCTGATCTTAAACACCACCTGGACTCCTTGCCTGTGCTCCTGCTGGGTGATTTCAATTGTCGACAACATACCCTTTGGGATGATGTTCTGACAAACACCTGAGGTTGCCTTCTCAAACCTTTCATCCTCTCTTCCCTGTCTTTTCTGAATTCTGGTGAGCCCACTGATTTAGACTCTCGGACTCTCACCCTTTCCTGTCTTGATCTTTCTCTTTGCTCGTCTTCCCTTTACTTAGATTTCAAGTTGTGGGTTCATGATGACCTCCATGGCAGTGACCATTTCCCCATCCTTATTGCCTTTCTCTCTTTTTCACCCTCCCCCTCTCCTTCCCTAGGTGGTGGTTTGCCGAGGCTGACTGGCCCCTCTTTACCGTCCGTGCTACTATCTCCGACCTCTCCGTTCTGCCTCTTCCTCGCACCTTCTTTTTTTTGAGACCGTGTTCGATGCTGCCCTCCACTCTATTCCTCATTTTTCCTCTCAGGGAATGCGGAAGTGCGTTCCCTGGTGGAATGTGGACTGTGCTCGGGCTGTCCTCTGTAAGCGTGCAGCCTGGAATAGATACAGTCGCCGGCAGACGACTCTTTTCTTTTCTTTTGTTTCAGTAGGCAAGTGAGGTGGCCCGTAGGACCATCTGTACCTCTAAACGTGCATGTTGGATGTCTTGTGTCTCCTCCATTACGTCCAAAACTCCTCTACCGCTGATCTGGAAGAGTATTTGCAAGATAGTGGGTAAGTTCGTGCCCGATGTCTCACTGGTCCTTCACCTCTGTGGTACTCTTGTGGCAGACCCGTTGCAGGTCGCGACCGAATTGGGTTCCCACTTTCCATCAGTTAGTTCTGGTTCTCATCTTCCTCAATCCTTTCTTCTTCGTAACCTTCTTCTTGAATTTCGTCCTTTGGGTTTCTGTTCCCATCTCACCCTTACCTATAACAATCCCTTCTGTCTGTATCTGTGTCTGTCTCTGTGTCTGTCTCTGTGTCTGTCTCTGTGTCTGTCTCTGTCTCTGTGTCTGTCTCTGTGTCTGTCTCTGTGTCTGTCTCTGTGTCTGTCTCTGTGTCTGTCTCTGTGTCTGTCTCTGTGTCTGTCTCTGTGTCTGTCTCTGTGTCTGTCTCTGTGTCTGTCTCTGTGTCTGTCTCTGTGTCTGTCTCTGTGTCTGTCTCTGTGTCTGTCTCTGTGTCTGTCTCTGTGTCGTCTCTGTGTCTGTCTCTGTGTCTGTCTCTTTGTCTGTCTCTGTGTCTGTCTCTGTGTCTGTCTCTGTGTCTGTCTCTGTGTCTGTCTCTGTGTCTGTCTCTGTCTCTGTCTCTGTGTCTGTCTCTGTGTCTGTGTCTGTCTCTGTCTCTGTCTCTGTCTCTGTCTCTGTCTCTGTCTCTGTGTCTGTCTCTGTGTCTGTGTCTGTGTCTGTGTCTGTCTCTGTCTCTGTCTCTGTGTCTGTGTCTGTGTCTGTCTCTGTGTCTGTCTCTGTCTCTCTGTCTCTGTCTCTCTGTCTCTGTCTCTCTGTCTCTGTCTCTCTGTCTCTGTCTCTCTGTCTCTGTCTCTCTGTCTCTCTCTCTCTGTCTCTGTCTCTCTGTCTCTGTCTCTCTGTCTCTGTCTCTCTGTCTCTCTCTCTGTCTCTGTCTCTCTGTCTCTGTCTCTGTGTCTCTGTCTCTCTGTCTCTGTCTCTCTGTCTCTGTCTCTCTGTCTCTGTCTCTCTGTCTCTCTGTCTCTGTCTCTCTGTCTCTCTGTCTCTCTGTCTCTCTGTCTCTCTGTCTCTCTGTCTCTCTGTCTCTCTGTCTCTGTCTCTCTGTCTCTCTGTCTCTCTGTCTCTCTGTCTCTCTGTCTCTGTCTCTCTGTCTCTCTGTCTCTGTCTCTCTGTCTCTGTCTCTGTCTCTCTGTCTCTGTCTCTGTCTCTCTGTCTCTGTCTCTGTCTCTCTGTCTCTCAGTCTCTGTCTCTCTGTCTCTCTGTCTCTGTCTATCTGTCTCTCTGTCTCTCTGTCTCTGTCTCTCTGTCTCTGTCTCTCTGTCTCTGTCTCTCTGTCTCTGTCTTTCTGTCTCTCTGTCTCTCTGTCTCTCTGTCTCTGTCTCTCTGTCTCTCTGTCTCTGTCTCTCTGTCTCTCTGTCTCTGTCTCTCTGTCTCTCTGTCTCTCTGTCTCTGTCTCTCTGTCTCTGTCTCTCTGTCTCTGTCTCTCTGTCTCTGTCTTTCTGTCTCTCTGTCTCTCTGTCTCTCTGTCTCTGTCTCTCTGTCTCTGTCTGTCTCTGTCTCTCTGTCTCTGTCTCTCTGTCTCTCTGTCTCTGTCTCTCTGTCTCTGTCTCTCTGTCTCTCTGTCTCTGTCTCTGTCTCTCTGTCTCTGTCTCTCTGTTTCTGTCTCTCTGTTTCTGTCTCTCTGTCTCTGTCTCTCTGTCTCTGTCTCTCTGTCTCGCTGTCTCTCTGTCTCTGTCTCTCTGTCTCTGTCTCTGTCTCTGTCTCTGTCTCTGACTGTACTCACCTAGTTGTACTCACCTAGTTGTGCTTGCGGGGGTTGAGCTCTGGCTCTTTGGTCCCGCCTTTCAACTGTCAATCAACAGGTGTACAAGTTCCTGAGCCTATTGGGCTCCATCATATCAACACTCGAAACTGTGTATGGAGTCAGCCTCCACCACATCACTTCGTAATGCATTCCATTTGTCAACCACTCTGACACTAAAAAAGTTCTTTCTAATATCTCTGTGGCTCATATGGGCACTCGGTTTCCACCTGTGTCCCCTAGTGCGTGTGTCCCGTGTGTTAAATAGTCTGTCTTTATCAATCCGGTAGATTCCCTTGAGAATCTTGAATGTGGTGATCTTGTCCCCCCTAACTCTTCTGTTATCCAACGAAGTGAGGTTTAATTCCCGTAGTCTCTCCTCGTATCTCATACCTCTCAGCTTGGGTACTAGTCTGGTTGCAAACCTTTGAACCTTTTCCAGTTTAGTCTTATCCTTGACTAGATATGGACTCCATGCTGGAGCCGCATACTCCAGGATTGATCTGACATATGTGGTCTATAATGTTCTGAAAGATTCCTTACACAATTTTCAAAAGGCCGTTCTTATGTTAGCCAACCTGGCATATGCTGCTGATGTTATCCTCTTGACATGAGCTTCAGGGGACAGGTCTGGCGTGATATGAACCCCCAGGTCTTTCTCTCTCTCTGACTCTTGAAGTATTTCATCTCCCAAATGGTACCTTATATCTGGTCTCCTGCTTCCTACCCCTATCTTCATTATATTACATTTGCTTGGGTTAAACTCTAATAGCCATTTGTTCGACCATTCCTGCAGCTTGTCCAGGTCTTCTTGAAGCCTCAAGCTATCCTCCTCTGTTTTAATCCTTCTCATAATTTTGGCGTCGTCAGAAAACATTGAGAGGAATGAGTCTATACCCTCTGGGGGATCATTTACGTATATCAGAAACAGGATAGGTCCAAGTACAGAGCCCTGTGGGACTCCACTGGTGACTTCACGCCATTCTGAGGTCTCACCCCCGCACTGTAACTCTCTGCTTCCTATTGCTTATTTACTCCCTTATCCACTGGAGCGCCCTTCCAGTTACTCCTGCCTGTTTCTCCAGCTTAAGCATGAACGTTTTATGGTGTACTGTGTCAAAGGCTTTCAGACAGCCCAAAAAAATGGTCTGTTTCTGTCTGTGTTTGTCTGTGTGCATCTGTGTGTGTGTATCTGTGTGTGTACTCGCCTATTTGTACTCACCTATTTGTGCTTGCAAGGGTTGAGCTTTGGCTCTTTGGTCCCGCCTCTCAACTGTCAATCAACTGGTGTACAGATTCCTGAGCCTACTGGGCTCTATCATATCTACATTTAAAACTGTGTATGGAGTCAGCCTCCACCACATCACTGCCTAATGCATTCCATCCGTTAACTACTCTGACACTGAAAAAGTTCCTTCTAACGTCTCTGTGGCTCATGTGGGTACTCAGTTTCCACCTGTGTCCCCTTGTTCGCGTCCCACCAGTGTTGAATAGTTTATCCTTGTTTACCCGGTCGATTCCTCTGAGGATTTTGTAGGTTGTGATCATGTCTCCCCTTACTCTTCTGTCTTCCAGTGTCGTAAGGTGCATTTCCCGCAGCCTTTCCTCGTAACTCATGCCTCTTAGTTCTGGGACTAGTCTAGTGGCATACCTTTGGACTTTTTCCAGCTTCGTCTTGTGCTTGACAAGGTACGGGCTCCATGCTGGGGCCGCATACTCCAGGATTGGTCTTACATATGTGGTGTACAAGATTCTGAATGATTCCTTACACAGGTTCCTGAACGCTGTTCTGATGTTAGCCAGCCTCGCATATGCCGCAGACGTTATTCTTTTTATGTGGGCTTCAGGAGACAGGTTTGGTGTGATATCAACTCCTAGATCTTTCTCTCTGTTCGTTTCATTAAGTACTTCATCTCCTATTCTGTATCCTGTGTTTGGCCTCCTATTTCCACCACCTAGTTTCATTACTTTGCATTTACTCGGGTTGAACTTCAACAGCCATTTGTTGGACCATTCACTCAGTCTGTCTAGGTCATCTTGTAGCCTCCTACTATCGTCCTCAGTTTCAATCCTCCTCATAATTTTTGCATCATCGGCAAACATTGAGAGAAACGATTCTATACCCTCTGGAAGATCATTTACATATATCAGAAACAGTATAGGTCCAAGGACTGACCCCTGCGGTACTCCACTCGTAACGTCTCGCCAATCTGAGACCTCACCCCTCACACTGACTCGTTGTCTCCTGTTACTTAGGTACTCCTGTATCCAACGGAGTACCTTCCCTTTCACTCCAGCCTGCATCTCCAGTTTTTTCACTAGCCTCTTGTGTGGCACTGTGTCAAAGGCTTTCTGACAATCCAAAAATATGCAGTCTGCCCACCCTTCTCTTTCTTGCCTTATTTTTGTTGCCTGGTCGTAGAATTCAAGTAACCCTGTGAGGCAGGACCTGCCATCCCTGAATCCATGTTGATGCTGTGTTACAAAGTTCTTTCGCTCCAGGTGCTCCACTAGCTTTCTTCGCACAATCTTCTCCATCATCTTGCATGGTATGCAGGTTAGGGACACTGGTCTGTAATTCAGTGCCTCCTGTCTATCCCCTTTCTTGTATATCGGGACTACGTTAGCTGCTTTCCAAATTTCTGGCAGTTCCCCTGTTGCCAGTGATTTGTTATACACCATGGAGAGCGGGAGGCACAGTTCTTCTGCTCCTTCCTTTAGTATCCAAGGGGAGATTCCATCTGGGCCTATAGCCTTTGTCACATCCAATTCTAGTAAACACTTCCTTACTTCCCCGCTGGTAATCTCAAACTCTTCCAGTGGTTCCTGGTTAGCTATTCCCTCTCTTATCTCTGGGATTTCTCCTTGCTCTAAGGTGAAGACCTCTTGGAATTTCTTATTCAGTTCCTCACACACTTCCTTGTCGTTTGTAGTGAATCCTTCTGCCCCTAACCTTAATTTCATAACCTGTTCCTTTACTGTTGTTTTTCTCCTGATGTGGCTATGCAGCAATTTAGGCTGAGTCTTTGCCTTGCTTGCGATGTCATTTTCGTATTGTCTTTCTGCCTCTCTTCTCATCCTAACATATTCATTCCTGGCATTCTGGTATCTTTCTCTGCTCTCCAGTGTCCTGTTATTCCTATAGTTTCTCCATGCCCTTTTACTTTGCTGCTTAGCTAGCCTACATCTCTGATTAAACCATGGGTTTCTCATCTTCATTTCACTGTTTTCCTTTTGGACTGGGACAAACTTGTTTGCTGCATCCTTGC